>VXBZ01004243.1:958239-1250341 GCA_013399135.1 Heliornis fulica
GGGCTCCCCGGGGGCGCCCGGCCCCCCTACCCCGCCCCCCCACGGCGGGCGGCGCGGGGCGGGAGCGTGTTAAGGTCCCCTTTAGCCCTCTCCTCACCGCCCTCTCCCCGGGGCGCTCCCCTCTACTGTAAAGCCCCCGCGCTGGAAGTCCTGCCGTTTCCCCTGTGGTGGCGGGAGGAGGGGGGCGTGTGTGGGGTTGCTGGGGCTCGGCCGCGCTAGGCCAGCGGGACGGGCAATACCTTCTGGCCGTTATTAGCCAAAGCAGCTAGCTCAGGAATGAGAGGTCGTGCTTGTCTCAAGCGCCCGGAGAGGGGGCAGCCACCTGCCGCCCTGGGGACCTGGAGCAGTGGCCCAGGAGGTTGTGGTGAGTGGGGGCTGCTAACGCCCTTCTTATTCAAGGCCTACACTAGTGTACGTGGGGTGCTTGGTGAGCTTTGGGGGGCTGGCTCTGTTCAGTTAGCAGAGCAACAGGCTCCTCAGAGCTTCGAAGTGAACCCGAGTGCCTGGGAGGAAGTGGTTTCCCTTCCCTCTCGGCAGCATGTGACCCTAGCATTTATTCTCAGTTTCCTGCCTGTGTCAGTTAGGGTTTGTTGGGTTAGGGTTTGGTTTTTTTTTTTGGGGGGGGAAGGGGTTGACCTGTTCAGCAACACATTATTTTTGTTGTCTAGCCTGTGCACACATGTCCATTCTCATCCACCTTAATATTGGATGTTACGTTGGACTAACTGTATTCATGCAGAATGCAATGTGGGAGCAATTAAAATGTTTTTCTAGCTGTGCAGTTTATGTCAAATTCATATAAACGGAGGCATTTTTGATAGATTCATCTTCATGCAGGCATTAGTTCTGTTGTGCTAGTCCGTATGGTTACAGGCTGATAGTAACCTGTTTGTGCTAGAACCGCAAGTTAAATTTTGGGAGGGTTTTTTTTTTTTTTGTTTGGGGGCGGGGAGTGGTTTGGATGTTCTTTTTGGGGGAAACTGTTGAAATATTTCAAATGTTCCTATTATTCTTCCCCTGTTGAGCACCAAACAATATGAAGTACTATCATGCAGAATAAAAGAAGTCTATGGACATATTCATACAGTTAATTTTAAATAAAATAAATATCAAGATAATTCTGCAGTAACAATGCACATCTTCATTGATTTAATTCATTATCTTGCACATAAATCGACACATAATCTTAGTCCACTTGAAGCCAGTGGCCAAATCTCTGTTCTGTGTGTCCAGCCAATTACAGACTGGGAGTAACAACAGGAAGTAGAGAGAACTTCTCAGTTGCCTAACAGTCACTATTTTACAAAGAATGTCAGAAGTTCATAAATCTGGGGTTAACAGACTTTTAATGCAAGATTTTAATTACTGTTCACTGCTGCATTGGTACATGACAGCAACCAATGAGGAAAACATAACTTTATATTACAAAAGAGTATTCAGCATCCAAGACTAAATTGTAAATTGTGTTAAGGTGTATCAAGAACAGGCTTAGCATTTGGATAGAATTTTTGAGGCATGCATATTGTGGGGATGAATATAAATTCCTCAAGTGCAGCTTGGGTTCTTGAGTGATGTTTTTCTTTTAACCTCCTATGTAGTTTTAAACTATCTCAAGAATGCTAACTTGGGAGGTCATGTAGGTCACTTTTCTGAGTGTAGACACCAAGGTAAACATCTTTATGGGATCAAGAGCCACAAGGTACACAACTCATTCTTCTGACAGTTAAAACCAAGGAGAATTTCAGAAATTATTCATATGACTCAATTGTGAATAAAGTGGTGTGGGATGGGGAATCATAGTTACTCTTCACCAGACTTACTGGCTCAATTTTCCTCATGGCTAAGATTTCACCTGATCCAGTAAAATATGTGCTAGCACAGCTTTGCTGTTAATTCTATGTAGTAGTCTCAGTTTAGCAGTCACATCTCAAAAAGCATGAGTTGTGGAACATGGTGCAATTTTGGGCAAATTGTGGAAGAAATTTGGGGCAGGGGGCGCAAAGAAACTCACTTGTGCAATAATTTCTAATTTTGTGCATGATACAATGATGCTAAACTGTGCTCGGTGTTTAAGGGTGTATATAAGGAATCAGAAATGGTTGGATTGCTGTGAATTAGTGACCCTATGCATGTCAGCATGTATGTGGTCTATTACTGCAGGTCATCTACTAACCTGCTCCCTTTGCAAGGGAGGAGTCAATGTGCTAGCACATATATTTTACAAGCTGAGGTGAGAGGGAAACACAGATTGTGTCCACAAAGAACATTCATAGATATGAGTGGGTGTTGACAAAATTAGTGAAGCTTTGAGATTCTGTCTGAACAGGCAGCTGACTTTGTGCTTACCTTAGCCTGCCTGTTGAATGTAGCCTAAAACACACTGTTCTCCTTGTCAAGGCAGGGCCTAGAAGTCTCTCTTTATTATTATATTATATTATATTATATATATGTGTTATTAACAGAACTTAAAAGGAAAAATTCCTAGATTCTTTGATAGAGGTGTAGTGGTACGGAAGTCAAAAGAGGAACTGGTTTGAAAAGACAGTGTTACCTTAGCTAAATCTCAGATACTTTTCCTCAAGAGTCCTGAAAACACGAGACAGTGCTGGACAACTGTAACTCTGTGTTTCAGTACTGTGACAGTGAATAACGGAGCAAGAGAGAACATTCCAAGTGAGTCCCAAAATAGAAGGCAGTTAAGTACATACGTCCAGGAATTTAGTGTTATATGGAATCCCGAGATCAGCCAGTGTCTTAAAGTATCTCAATGCTATTTCTTCAGCCATTAGTCTGTTAGTTCATTCCATACACTCAGTCAACACGCTGGAGAAACAACCTGAATGAAAAGGATTTCAGTCCTTTTGTCTAATGCCTTCAATTATTTCTTCAGGTTATTAAAGTTGGTGTCCCAAAGAGCTAGAAAAGTATATAGCTGAGATTTTCAGTATTCCAGGTGGTGCAAAGCACACCTTGTGAACCCTTGGGCATTGTACCAGAATACCAGACAGGCATTAATTAAGATATTATTATAATGCTGCTTACAACCAGCAAGACTACCAGGAAAAAATAAGTTTATATTTTAGCTACTGGTTAATCTTGCCTGTTTAAGTTAGTGGTATATTCTAGAGGGACAGCAGTGTGGAGGCATGCTTGGGTATGGACTAAACTCTTGGGAAGGACAAAAATAGATGCCATTCTATGTGCACTGTGTTTGTAGGTGAGGAGGAGAGCAGTACTAGTCCAGCCCACTGCCTTTTAAGGCACAGAACAAGCTCTAGGAATTAGTGATGTTTTGGCATGGGTTAAAGATTAGCTAATTTTGAAAGTAACACTGGTATTTGTTAAAGGAAATCCCCTCTCCTCATTGCTAAGATTCACAATTCAAGTCTACTTCAGGACAGCATTTTCTTTAAGTTCTTTTGCAGAGTAATAAAGACAAGTATGTAAAAGAAATGGAGTCCCAACATTAGGTTAAAAACGTCCCACAAACCAACAAAACACAGAAAAGCACAATAGATTTAGTAACATAACCATTACTTCTCTCTTAGACATAAAGGTGTTACTCTTGTGTTGTCCTTATAGGTTGGATTCTCTGAAAATGTTATGAAATCTTGGAGCTATCTGGCACAGAGAAAATGAGATGGGAGAATGTGTATGTTTTGCTTTCATCTCAGCCCGGAGATGTTGAAAAAATAGTGTATTAATGAAGAATTGTACTTTTCATTTTCCTGTTTTGCTTTTCAAATCATTGTGGGAATAAGATAAATGATAGCTTTAAAGAGCTTCCAATAATAAGTTATGCAATAGATTTATAAAGAAACACGTCTAGATCAGGTTAAACTTTGAGATAAAAAAGAAATTGATTTCATAATCTTTTTTTAAACCAGCACATTGCTGGTGTTTATTAAAGAAAATGCCAAACAGGAGGAAAAAAAATCAAAGGTGTGGGTAATTTTGTTTAGCATGAGATTGTTGTTTTCTTTCTTGAAAACTTAATTCTTCTATAGTATTTCTTAGAAGTTAATTACCCGCCTTTTGCTCAAATTTCTTAAAAGGAATTCCATGTAAGGAAAGGCTCCTGAGGGAAAGCATGAGAGCTCTCTGAGGCTTTTACTGGTGCACCACTGACAGAAGAGGACAAGATGACCACGCTATAAACAGAAAACTAAAATGACTGTAAGTTTATTTAGCTCTTGTGCTTGAACATTTTGCATATTCTTAAACTAGTTTTTTATTGCTCTCTGAATTTCATAGCTAATCTTACAACTTTTTTGTGATGTAATCATAACCCTGCTAGCAATTGCCGCACACTTTCTAGTTTAAATTTGTCTTATGTGTTTACATACTATTACCCAGAGCTAGGGCTAGGTGTATGTTATCACCCAGTCAGGTAGGCAGATGCAATAAGGAGTAGAGTGCAACAAACCTTATCTTACTGTTTTATTAATTCTGGACCCTGGGAAGACTTGCAGTCAGTGAGAAAGAGAGTGCTGCAGGGGAAGGAGGTTTGTTCCTGTTACTGCCTTGTGTTCTTGTTTTCCACCCTGCTCCCACAAAGGGAAATCGGCTTTATGCCAGTTAATGTCAGTGAACTGTGGTGTGGAAGTGCACTACCTGTGCAGAATGAGCTGGGAGATCAGACCTTGATTCTTTAAAGGAGATCAACTTGGATTATTTGAAGTAATAACAACATACTTTATGTCTTTACATTAAGGCTATGATCCTGCAAGTGGATCAACATGGTGGATCTTTACACCTATGCTAAGTCCCAATGATTCTAATTAAACTTGATTATAGGATCAAGCTTAACATACTCTGTGTTGTTTCTGCAATGAGCTCTGCACAGATGGACTCTTGTGCTTTCATTGAATCCACTGAAGTGAATAGGGTCTGCTGCAGCATATGTAACATCAAGAACTTATTTTCTAATAATGTAGATAACAGATCAGTACAAGCAAGGTAACTGTACCTTTGGATAGTTCCTGGCTTAATTGCTTTTAGTCAATTGCAAGTGTGCTAATTCAAATGGTGGTTGACCTAAAGTACCTTAGTTCATTACAAAACCAAGGCAAGATGCATTCATGAGTGATTCCAAATATGTTATTTGGTTATGAAGATGACTGACTTTCTGAAGAAATGTAAGTGTCCGTGACCTAAAGTTGCAACGAATAGACTTTAGAAAATTGGGGCTTTGGAGATAATTGAAACATTTTTACATGCAGCCTTAGGGTGTGCAACTTTCCATGATTCTAGGAAAATCTAATTCCCACAAAAGCCTTTGCAGATAGAGTTTAATAGTCACAACATAGCTGAAGTCACAGCCTGCTTTTGAAGGAAAGAGAAATGTCTTGCAAAGGATGAGTCAAATAAGGGCATCCCTGGAAAAATATTTTCTAGGTAGGAGATTTGTGCTTAGAAGGCTGCTGCAAGGATGTCTCAGTTGTGTGTTTTGAAGGTAGGATTTGTCCTCACTTTGGAAAGTCTGGTGCTGCCAGCAATACTAGACTGCAGAATTGCAGCTCCCAGCAGGTGTGCAAAAGGCAAAGGTTGTGTCCATTTTCCTCTGCATCATGGTCTGACAGACTGGTCTCACCCTGTACTGTGGAAGTTTATGTGACCTGTGGGCTTTTGGTTGTCCTCAACCAAATCAGCAACAAAGGCTGACAGAAACAGGAACCTTTCCCTGAAAACATGTACAGCTGCAGTGCCATGTCTGGTGAAGTTTTCTTTAGCTCATATGTTTGTGGACATTATAAACAAATATGCCAAATGATCCTGAAATAAACTTAATCTGACACACAGTCGGAGATGGTAATAATTTTTGGTCATGATTAACTTGATCATTGTTTTTTGTCTCCATGTCTTTATCTCTTCTCAGAGACTGTAGCCTGCATGTGTAACTCTGTCAGGGATTGAAGTCCTAAGTAGTTAACTTGTACTTAGTATGCAATACCTCTGAATTAAAAGGGCAGATCTATCTTCATCTAATGAACACTTAAAACAAGAGAGTTACCAGGCAGGTTTATAGCTAGCTCTAATTGCATTCTCCTTGCTCTGCTGAGACTGACATCCCAAGGAAAAAAGAGAGCTTAAGAAGTTTCAGAGAAAATGACAGTTGCATCCAACAATATCAAGAGAAAGACACTGAAAGAAAATTTAGTGCTGGTACCAAATACATTACTGCTTCCCCTTCTCTCTTCCTTCTGTTCACTGCATGACTTCCTCCACCCCCAGATCTTGTATTCTCATGCTATGGTAAACAAACTTGCTCTTGTGTGATTTAGTGCAGCTTCGTATTACTTTGATTTGTGTTCCATCGCTTTTGAACCCTGTGGTTCAGAGATGGATTGTTACAGTGTATTCCTCGTAAGATACTATTGTTCGGGCATACATAAATGAGGAAGTAATAATAGTCTCTCTCTTCCCGCCCCCACTCCCTACTTCCCCACCGTTCCCTCTCCCACCAGTTTTGAGTAGGGTGGTCATAATAGCGGTGAGCAGGAACTACTTCCAAAGTTGCATTTTCTTTTAAAACCTTAATGTCACGATTTAGCCTGTTTCTTCATTACAGAGCAATCACTGGGTGTCTAAAGGACTAAGACGAATCAGTTTGGGTTTAGTATCTTGAATTACCTCGAAATGCATTCACTGAAATCCCACACCGTTGGTGTGGCCTTGGGTTTGAAACATTCATTATAATCACATAATGAAATATTCTGATAGAAATATAAAGCACTTTCAAGTTGGTTTGTTGCCTAGCATATAGTTTGCAGTTAGTGAACTTGTTTCTTCTTTGTAAGAAAAATGAGGCTAGAAGCTACTGAAGAACATGTGCAAAAGTGTTTTGGAGCCTTGATCTGTTTTCTCTATCTATGTTGTTAAAGAACAGTCAGTCAGAGGCAAACACTGAGGTGCAGTTAATGGATGAGAGGGCTGAAGCATACTAGGCTGATATTGGAAACCTGGATCTTTCTGTACATTCGTTTACCTCTTTGCTTTCTGCAATGTTGACATGTTAGCTTTAATGAAGGCAGGTTTTATGCTTCTGTTAGAAATGTCTCTTAACCAATGGAATGCCTTGTTCAGTGTGATCTCATTCTTTCCTTCTTGAATTGTTCCTTGCTTTCTGTCTGTTCTTTACACACAGCACACACACCATATACCCACCCCTTACTGGAAGTAGTGCAGTGATGGAGGAAAGCATGTAAATGAAGTGTAATAACTGAAAGTTATAATAAAAATACATGTTTGCCCTTCCTCGTGTCCTACATTCTTTATCTCCAAACTGAGATCCACCTAGTAGGCCAGTCTTGAGCTGCAGTGTCCTTAAAAGACTATTTGATTGAGGTAGGAGAGCTTAGTTTAATTGGACTAGAGCTGTGTGTGGTCCTAATAATGATGGAGATGATAGGGACATATCAATGATATGTCCTCAGTATATTAGGAACCATGGCTGAAATCTGTAGTACAGAAATATATGATTAGCTTAAAAGTTGCATAAGCAGCCTAATGTTTATTCTTTTATTAATCATGATAGATAATAGTAACAATTATTAGAAGAAAGCATCACACCTAGACATTAAAAACATGTATTTTCACTGTGGACCTAACCACAGCAGTAGTTCCAATTGTTATTTGCACCTGCTCTTCACGTAGAAATTGGTTTAACATGAGAAAAGTGCAATAATAGGCAGGGTAATAAAGTTGTATACTGTATTGTGAGGCATACAAACTTTAGATACAACAGACAGTATATTATAACTTGTTTTCATAACATTCAGATTATAAAAATATGAATATTTCATAAGTATGATACAAAAGAAGTAATTTAAAAGAAAAAGGTGAAACTGAGGTCAGTGGGGGGTTGCCATTTGCAAGCTGTCCTTAACTCTGTTTATTGCTTCCCCTTTTCCTAGCAAATCCAGTAGTTAAGAAGGATTGTAAGACCCATGTAATCATTGAGGATTTACTTCCTTTGGTGCCTTAGAGCTGCATTCATCAACAACGCTTTTTTTTTATTTGTTTTTTAAGCATACATCTCACCATTACAAGGTACAGAAGGATGTTATTAGGAAGCATTTTGGATAGCAAAACCTATAAATTGCTTCAAATGAACATTGGAAATTTAGGTAGCCATAGGTTGAGCTTTTGGTCACTGACAGAAGGCACTGTAGTTCTACAAGGATCCTGGATACAGCCGCTGTAAACTGGGACTGGCTAATAAGATCAGGAGTCTTTCTCAAGCCATGGAGAGCATAATACTCTGATAAACTGCTTCATATTTCTTAATGCTTAGTGTTTCTGAAAATCATGTGGTGTAGATAGGTGGATAAATTAAATTAATAGTTTAACTGAAGTGCTTTAGAATTGCAATTTACCTCACACTGTTTACAGTCTTTACAGCTCAAATTACTTGCATAATCTGTAAGGACATGGTGTTTCTAAGTGTCCTTAGCCTAAAAAGATAAAAAAAAAAAAAAAAAGATCGGTAATGGGAAAGGTGTACTAGTGAAAGATCTGAAACTTCAAGAGGATTTTCTTTGGAAGTGGAAATTTTTTAATATTAAATTGCTCCATCTAGTGGCAAACTGCTAAACCTGTTAACTTTTCTTTAGTAGTTATCCTTTAGTAATTATTATTTCTTTTAAGAATTTAAGATTGACTTCTTCTTCTTTTCCATGGGAAATCCCCTGCTAAGGGAACTCCGTGTGTGGCAAGGTACAAACCTTGATTTTCCTTCCAGTTAGTTCTGATGATTTTTACTTTTTACTTCAATGGAAGCAAGTCTTGGGTGTCCAAGTGTCTGAACTGCTTTTCAGAACTTGGTCTTAGTGCCTTAATACCTTTGGTCTGAGTTCTCCTCGGGGCTGGGAGGGAAAACGGGTAAGCTGGATTGCATAAGCAACTAATCCAATAAAGATGAAGTCTCTGATTTTTTTGACAAAGTTAAAAATACACAGTGAATCCGGCATTTATGCTGTACTTTTCATAATAAGGAACTAAATGATTTGTTAATGTCAGTGTACTTTGTAAGAAATTGGTATTCTTATGCCAATCAAGGTGAAAGCCCTGATGTTTCCAAGTCATATGAAAACAGGGAGAAAATTCAAAAGGACACAATCCAAGAAAATGTTTATTCCAGACATCTCTGATGTCCTTCTTCCTTTGCACATCTTAAAAAGACACACTCTGACAAAAAAGAAGGAAACTTCTGAGGAGGCTTGCATATTTCCCTCTGCTGTGATCCCTTGTGCAGCTAGCTTTAAAGGGAACTCATGCACTTAAGTATGCAAAATCATAGAACAATGAATCAGTTTCAGAGTGGTTGCATGCTGTTGTTTCTCTTTCTGAACAGAGCCAAAAATTGCACAGCCAGCAGCTGAAGTCCTGCAGCGAAGCAAAAATAATTAAAAATTAAAAGCAAGAAAAGGACAAGAACTAAAGTAGTTGAAAACCAAATTTTAAGTATCAGATTTAAAAACAAAACAAAACAAAAAGTTGGCTGGTTGTGAGAATGTAACCAATGCAGTGGACTTGCTGACTCCCTATCCTTTACTTTTGTCATTCTTTTTTCAGTTGTGGTTAATCAGTTACATAAATAATTTATACACTTTTAATTTTCTGATAGATTAATTCATAATCTCAGTCTCTGCCTGAATACTCCTTTTATACAAAGAAACTGCTTTCTAACACTGGAAGTTTCACTTCATACCAAGAATAATGTTGTTGTTATTATTCACTTGAATAATGGAATGTAAACCTTGTAGTGCACTTTTCCAGACTTCCTCTCCCCAGTTAGGTGGGTCACTTAAAATTGCAGATCACTGTTCCTATCTTCCTTTCCCAGGCAAATGAGCCCATTAAATATCACAATTGCACAACTTCCCTGCATGCTAACTAAAGTTTCCTTGCAGCACACTTTGTAACATCAGCTGTTTTACTTTTGGCTGAACTTGCAGTGTTTGAAATACAAGGGAACACATCTTGATATTAGCACATGAACAAATTAACATTGCTGTGAATTGTAAAGGTGCTTTTCATCTTCTGTGGTTCTGATGTAGCAGAGGCCTTCTCAGGCAATAAAGTCAGTTAGATAGGTATATACCCCACCTCTGCCTGTTCCAGATCGCTAGGCAGTGTTAGGAGTAGTAAATGACTTATGGTTTAGTTAACCAATGCTAGTTTTTTCAGTCCAATATGCATTTCTTGCCAGTTAAATGTAACAATTATCTGGTCACATTTGTTGCATGGTAAAGTATCATCTTGGAGGTGACCGAGGACAACTTTGTTTTCATGTTGGTAAGGTGCTCATTTATGATGAATGTTTTAAAATTATTTAGATTTCCAAATCTAAGTGTATAGTATGGTTTTACTGAACGCTCCAGGGCTTTGAGACTGCTCTAGCTTAAAACAGTAGAAACTTCCTTTGAATGAATGAATGAATGAATGAATGAAAAATAGGCTTATAGAACTTTGTACTTTTTCTTGTTTCCTTAAGCAGATCATCGTCATATGATAAATTGTACTGGTGTGACTCTGTTTTTCTCAAGAGTACTTTTACTGTGCTTTTCGACTAGTTTTGATCTTAAAAACCTTTCTAAACCATTGTATTCGTCCTCCCATCCAAAATGCCTTACTTTTCTGATGCAATGTATTTGCTTTAAGCCTGAGCCAAACACCATCAGTCTCAAGAAAGTCTCTCAAAGTGTGCATTGAAGCAAAGGATATTTAACATATGCTCTTCTATTTTTGTTTTCAAAATGTACTCACCAGAAGCTTACTGTTACCCATATGTAGTATAAATAAATATTTGATATTTACCAGTTTTCTTTTTTTCATTCTTCATCATTGTTCTGTTATGTTTCCCTGATTTCTGCCAGAAAATGTCTTTTTGAAAACATGGGTATATAGAGAAGTAGTGGGCTTTTTATCTTTTCACAAGTTACTGAGAATACCTGTCTGCTGATCCATAGACATCTGAACAGCCTTTTCTTTGAACTATTGTTTTAGCACAGTTCATGACTTGCAGAGTGGTTGGTTTTTCTAGCTTTACTCTGGACTTGAAGAGCTTGTTTTTCTCCCACATTTCTAAAGACTTTGGTCTCATACACCTTATTAATGAGACCAAGTTTTCATGCTGTCAATCTGTCCTTTGACATTTTGGATTTAAAATCATTCACCATAACAAGTTGCTTATTTCGTAAGTTGAATGCTGGATTGTGTGACTTAATTGGGAAAGCAACTACTTTTCTAACTACTTCATCAGAAAATGATTCTAGATCTAGCATGGCAACTTCTAACGGTTCTTGTTTTGGATTGTAATAAAATCTAATCTTACTGATCATTAAACCCTTTTAATCACACAGATGCTATCTCCCCAGAAGAAACAAATGCAAATGTTTTGGGGGATTTTTTTTTCTTTAGTATAATCTTGACAGAGATGCATTTTTCTAGTCCAGTCAGGTTTGACTACCTCCCAAACCCTCTTTCATATGTTTCTCAATCTGTATGACATTGCAACTGCTGTGGTGTTTTGATAGTTGGCTTTCTCTAAGATATCTGAAAATTACCGTTTTTCAGACCCACTTCTAATCAGAAATAAAGTATGTCCTTTTCACTGGTGTGTACCATGAACAAAGAAAACCAGTATGTGACTTCTTGTCTTATACATATTTCTGCACTGACAGATAATAAGTATTCTACTCAATTGCTATTGTAGTTAATATGAAATGATTTCCATTACATCACTCTTGTGATACGTAACAGTTCATGGACTGTTTTGCTGCTCCTTTCCAGACGTACTGCTGCCAAAGCAGAAGTCTACATTGAAAGGCATATTTCCAGTCCAGCAAGCTCTCCATGTCCATTTCCATGAAATAATGATTCAAAGCTTCAGAAGCAGAATATCTGAATCAGAATAAAGCTTTCTTATTCCAGAACAGGTAGAATCACATGTAGAAGTCCCAAATTTCTCTGCTCCATTTTAAATATAACCAACAAAAAGGAATACTCAAGTACAGAGTAGAAAAGTGTCACTTTGCTTTTGCCAAGACTTCTTACACTTCCTATGTTTATTGGTAATGTGAGCTTCCCACTGTTTCATTAAACAGACTGTTTGCAGCATCCTATTTTCTTTAGCAGATTTCTATCACAGCAGTTGTTGTCAGACTTGACAGACTGGCAGCTGGAGATATGAACCAGGCATAGTAGGAAAAAATGTATGTGTTTAAGGACTCTTTTTCAATTGCTTCTCCTCCTTCTTTTTTTTTTTTTTTTTCTTTCTCCTTCCCCCCATCTCTAAACTGAATGTTGTCCTGCTATTCTCCAAAGTAGAAATGTGGGTTTTAAGTTTTCCTCCCTTTCCTGTGGGTAGGAGGTGGGTTACAATATGCAATTTGGTGTGTAATAGAAAAGAACAGGAGATTGTAAGGGAGGCGGATGTCCACTAGAAGAGCCTATTTCTGTCTACTTTCAATGTTTAGTATTAGATTTGTGTGTTAAAGTGTAGAACTGGACAAGGTGGATGGCTTCTTGTCAACTGTAGAAGTATGTTATGGTACTAGTGTGCATGGGTGGATTAAGTTTCTTAGGAAATGTAGCAATGTTTGGGTTTTTAAATTTTATTCCTTTGAAAGTTCTAAAGTTGTTAACTGAAATCTGAATTTACTTGTTTTGTTCTGAGGAAGCTCTTTTAAACAGGAAATTTGTGAGCTAAGCATAAAGATCATGGGAATGTATCTTGTTTGTAGAAGTATTATCTGGAAGCAGTAATATCTGAATTAGGTCAGTGAAGTAAATATACTGTAGGAGGTGTCCAAATCTCTGGGAAAAAGCTACTGACCAACCTGCATGAAAATGACTTACTGTTTGTGTTGTAACAAGTATGTGTATGTGCTAAGAGAGTGAGAAGATGGCTCTTAAAAAAGAAAGATTGTCAGGTAAAGCTCCAACGGAAAGAAAGGATGTGTGACAGAAGAAAGGATGAGCTCCAACAGAAAAAAAGGAGCTTTCAGACTCAGGTTCTATTTAATAATGCTTTTCTGGAAAAAGTCTATGTGGTGCCCAGAACATGCAAGAGATGAGATTTAATTTCTGATTAAAGGCCCAAAAAGAGCTTTTGTGGCAACTGAGACAGAAAAATATCTGCAGGTACAGCTGTGTATGTATTATCATGTCTTGGGCAAACCAAAGTGAGAAGTTGGGAATTAATGTATTTGAACAACTTAAATGCATCAGCTTTCCGGAGTCCTGGCTCATACATATTGTGTATGCTAACAGGTGTGTATTGTGAGGCAGTATAGCAGTTTAACAGGGCTAAGGGAAATGCACCAAACTTACAGAGAAATGGGAACACCACCTGTAGCTTTCTAGCAATTAGGTTGCTCCTAAGGGTGATACGATGCTTTGCCATAAAGGATGGATGGATCAAGATAATGTTTAACTTTGTTTGTAATTTTTCTCCATAATGTTATGTCATGTTTATTTGCCATAAGACAGTAGTAACTTCTGTGCATGTTGTCCTGCAAATAGGTCTGCATCTTGAATTTCATGTGCACCATCACATTTATTCAGTCTGCTGGTTTTAGGTCTATTTGAAATGTTTTCCAGTTACAGACCTAATTCCACAGCTCACCCACATCATTGTAACCATGTAACTTCCTGTCCTCAGAAAGTCATGTATCTGATCTTATGACTGTTTTCTTCTCTTTCACTCAAGAGGTAACTTTGAGATGACTTCAAAACAATTGCTTCACTGTTGGCAGCAATTATGAAAGAACACTTGGGTCATGGTGCTCAGGTAGTTGGGTCTGCCACTCACATGCGGGTATGGAAAATTGTGAATTCTGAGGTCCCTGAAAACAGAAACATCATGCTTTTCAAACTTAGCAAAAATTTGAAATCTGGGCAAGAAATGACTGGGAATAAGTTTGCTGAAAAGAAAGTTGGGAAGGATCAGAGAAAGTCACCATCAGATCTGTTAAAATTTGATTCTAAGAAACTGAAGAATGGCTCTTTATTAATGGTGTTAAATGTTAAGTCATGGTGTCAGTCATGTCATCTTGCTTGTGTTCACTCTTCGATTGGATAGCTAATTAAGTATCAAAGAGGATGTACTAAAGATGCTTCCTTAATTTGTATTTCTTTTAATCGAGAAAGGAATCTCTGCTTTTCAGAAGCCTTTGACAACAGCATGCAGACAAAGGAGACTGAACTGCAGCACACAAATGGTGACTGTGGTCTTGCCAGTGCAGAATCCCCTGTATAAACTGAGTGGGTGTATTGGACTGAATATGCACAGATTAGCTGTACAGCGTATGTATAGTAATTCTGATGTTGAGGCCTGCCCCTATGCCTGTATGCTTTAAAAATGGTACTGTCATAGGTCATTCTTGTGTGATTGGCCAATTATTTGGTTATTTTATCCATTGAGCCTTCTTTTAAGGTAGGATTGCAGATAACTTTTCTGTTTGTTCTGAGATTCCCAGATGTTTCAGGACTGTAGAATATTGTAAGCTAAAGAATGGGATCCTATGAAAAAGAACTTCAATCACAATGCATCTTTTGATGTTTAGCACTAGTGAATTACTATTCCACAGAAAATCAGTTTTGCCCCAGAAAACAGCCTGACTGCTTATGTACTTTAGGAAGTTCAAGAACAGTTCATTAGCATCACACAAGTAACTGTAGAGTCAGGTCTGTATTTCTAGAAAGTTCATTTGTAGAAGACAAATGAAGTAACAGGAGCAGTGGTCTTCTGTTTCACCTTATGGACAGAAATTAAGAAGACAGACTTTTCTCCTTATAGTGAGTTTTCTGAAAGCAACTGACTTAAATTTAAAAATGCCAAACTTTTTTCATGTCAGTTAGAAACTTTGCTCTGAGCACATTAATAACTCAAAAAATGAAGGAACAGTCTCCATATCTCTGCAGGATAGTCCACATCATTTAGTATTTTTAACCATTATTGTGAGCACACACGTGCGAAAACCATCTGCTATGTTTTTTTCATACCCTTCTTGTCCTAACAGGAGGTCTGAGCCCTCAATCTTTCTTGCATTGCTTTGGTGTCAGTTTTGTAAATTGCCAAACTTCCTTAATTGGCTCAGTAAACCAGAAAGATGAATGGCACCTGCTCTCCAAAACTATTTCCAGAGATAGTGGCAAACACTCAGTGGAAGCTTTCGTTAATATAAGCCATTGAGTTGCTAGTCTTGGCCGCTCACTTCCCCCATAGACTGGGGAACACAAGCTTTTACACTCCTGCTTTAGCCACACATTGTGTCAGTGGTGACTGGATGGATGCAAGGATAAAGGCAGTAGCTGAATTACTATGCTTATTTCATCTTCTTTTTAACTGTTGAGGTTTCAGACATTGTGCCAGTTGGAATAAATTGTAACTGCAGTTTTGGCATTCATATGAATTGCATTTCACAAGTAAATCAAATTCTGTATAATGGTTATAATTCTGCTGGTTGTACTTGGACAGAAGTTCTATTGAAGTCCCCATAAGAACTCTAGGATCAGCGGTTTAGTATTTGCCTCAGTTCAGTAATTGTTTTCCTTTATGCGACTTTTTAGAGTGCTCTGACAAGCAAGGAATGAACAGCTTATCTTATCAAGATTTATAGTCAATAGCTTCTGTAGTCTTGTGAAGAAGACATCTGCTGTGCAAATAGCAAGGTTAAAGTGATTGCGCAGGAAGTAAATACAAACTTCAGCTAGTATTTCATCTTGAAAACCAGTCTGAACAATAGTTAGATAACTTCATGTAATGGAAGCCTTTTCATAATCTTGACCCATATACAGTTATGTCAAATCCAAGGTCAGATAGAATTTAAAAAATAAGCTTTATTTGAACTTCTGTTACTGTGATTTCCCATTTTGTAAGCATGCTTTTTAATAAAAAAATACTACTATTGTGTGGTGGTTTTTATAATAATTATTATAAATTATTATGTCTAAGAGTTTGATCAGTTGCAAGAGAAAAGAGAGTATTATCTATTTGTTTAGGAAATCTCTTCTAAACCATTACAGCTGCAGACAAAAGAAGTTCATTTCAAATTGATTAATGTGCTGTAAATATCTAGAATTGCTCGGTCCAGTCACTTTGTTTCTTTCTCATCTCTCTGAAAAATCAAATGAAACATCTCTGAAGATTCCTGATGGATGCTATCAGCTTTGTACTGATATTACAGGGCATTTCAGGAAACGTTTAAAGTGGGACAATAATTTTCAGTCTTATTTTGAAGTATGCCACAAAGTTTTTCTATCAGATTATACAAAGTCCATTTCTGAAAGAACTATGCATTTTTATGTGTTGTGCATTTGTGGGTGGGAACTTCTATATATGGATCTTTATAAAAATGCATGACAGAATGTGGTGGTTTTGCGGGGTGGCTGCTTTAATAAGTGTCTAGAAGCATCTTTGAGGTCTGATGGAGTAAATATCAGCTGGTATTTCAAGGCCAAAGTTCCAAACTCTGTTGCTTTCAAGGCTGGGCCAATCAGCACCGGTGATAGCGCCTCTGGGAACCACGTTTTAGAGATAGAAAAACACAAACAGCTGCGTTTTGCCACAGGAGAAGGGAGTGAGAAGATGTAAGAAACTTTGCAGACACCAAGGTCAGTGAAGAAGTGTGGCAGCAAGATCTAAGAGAAGATTCCCTGCAGCCCATGGAGAATACCATAGTGGGGTGGGTATCCCCCTGCAGCTTTTGTAGGACAAAGACTCCATTTGCAGTCTGTGGAGAGACACCATGGAGTAGGGGAAGGAATATAGAAGACGCTGCGACAAGACCCTGGCAGCACCTGTAGCCCATGGAGAGAGAGAGTTGGAAGCCCACACCGGTGTAGGTTTGCTTTAGGAGGAGCCTCTGACTCTGTGAGGGACCATGCTGGGGCCAGCAGACCTAAGGGCCTAAGAGACATTTTATGAATTTACAGCAGTGACCCATGCTGGGGCAGTTGGTGAAGAGACGAGGCCCTGTGGGGGAGGACTCACGTGGAGAAGTCGTGGAGGACCCATGGGACCCCACACTGGCACAGGGAAAGATTGTGAGAAATACCCCCCCAGGCCAAGGAGAGCAACTCATGAGGAACTGACTGAATCCTCCATTACCTATATCCCTCCCTTTCCCCCACGCAATCCTGGGGAGGAGAAAATTATGANACTCTGGTTTCCCTGTGTGTGTAGTGTAATAAATTAGAGTTTTCTTGCCATTCTTCAGTGTTGAGTCTGTTTACGCTAATTGCAGAATGATCTCTCCCTGTCCTTTTCTCGACTCCAAAGCCCCTCAACATGTATTTTCTCCCCTGTCCAGCTGAAGAGGGGAGTGGTAGAGTGGCTTTGGTGGAAGTCTGTCATCCAGCCAGTGTCAAACCACCACAGAGAACGGTGTATTTATAATATTGCTGATTTTCTTTGTTCTATGTCGAAGTACTTTTTTTTTTTTCTTCAAAACCCATGCTGCCTATTTATCTTCTAAACAAGCTCTGATTAATTTATTTTCTTGGAAGCCATGTGTAAATTGGTGCCATTTAATAACGTATGTAAAACTTTTCCAAATCTTGCTACAGAATGCTTTGGGACCAAATCTGGTATTTCATCGGTAAGAATGTTAAGGTACAGGAAACTGTAACAAAGATGATTATTTTCCTCCTAAGATGGGAATTTGGACAAGATAGCATCATTGTCATCCTTGTATTTGTTTTTCTCAGTTTGCAAGGGAAGCAGGAATTACCTTAAATTATCAATCCTGCACAGTCATGCATGATTTGGCCAAAAGAAGTTCGCGACTTAAGCTGCTTGGAATTGTATAAAAATCTTACTGCTGATTTGGTTACTTTATGAAAGCATTCAGTGAAAAAATAACTGTTAGTCAACAACATAACAATACAACAAGAGGAGCATAGCCTTTTGTATCTTTAGGCTGTACGTGAACTCTGCAGGAGATCTTGGGCTGTAATAGAGGTGGAAATATGGAAGAGCTCTCAAATTCACTCAGGAACCCCCTCCAGTCCGTAGCAGAATGGCTGGCTGCTCGCCATGCTGTCATTGGCTGCAGGCCAGCGCCAGTACTTTGTGACCCCTTCTGACGCACCTCATGGAGCATGAAGGATGAGTTAATGATGTTTCAAGCAGCATTAATGAATCAAATTTTAAATGTGGATTCTCACCCACAGTGGTGTGGGAAAGTTCATGGCTGCGAGGAAAAGGAAACAGGGTAGAGAAACCTACTCTTATTTAGATCTCATGTAGGTGAATAGAAGGTACCTTTTTTCCTCCTATCACCCCCATAAACAGCATGGTTAATGTCTTTTCTTGCCACAACAGGAGAAAGGAAATAACTGGGTTTATTAGCATATTATATTGCCATGCTTTTATACAGAATATCTTGCTATGTTCACTCTGAAAGCTGCCTGAAATATAATTATCAGTGTTGTTCTGTCCTAGTTTAGATTAGAATATCCTTATTTGAGAAAAAACAAAACAAAAACACTCAAGTCTGTACTTAACTTTCATTGGTTCTACTGAGGTTAAAATATGCTTGTAAATTCTAATATGCTTAAGTGTTCTCACTTAGAAAATACTTAGGAAAGATTATTTCAAAATACTAATTCTGAAAAGTGGAAAAATTCATTGAACATGTTTTACAAGAAGTATTCTGCTGTCTTTTGAGAGACAATAGGACAATCGGGAAGTGGAGCACAAACAGAATGTAACTGGTCTCAGGATCATTGTGATGTAGCTTGTGAAAATTAATCAAATAAGGTCCCCTAATGATAATGCTTTACCTGAATTATTTACTTTAAGTAGGTGAACCAGGAACAACAGTGAATATTCTTTTGCAGTAGAAGATTGTTAAATTGTATTCCATTCAGTCTCTATTTTCTTGCTTATGGCTACCATGAAATAAGCAAAGCAATTGCATAATCAAGTCTTTATTGTATTGATGCAATTTGCATGTTTTCTTTATTGTTTCAGAACCATCACAAATTGTTATGAAATGAATAACACTTATTTCCATTCTGGATGGATGATTGAAACTGTAAAGTCAATTTTTCCATGATATTTCGCGGTTTGTGTGATAAGGAAGTAACCAAAGTAACCTCTAGTTGCCTGTTACATAGCAAACTATATTTTCCTTTTTTAAAAACTTCAGTAAATGCTGCCTTATTCTTTTCTGCTGAGGTGATTTTGTGCCCCAGAAGCTATCAATAGGGCTGTATCCTGAACACTTCCTAGGCTTCCCATGAGCATTACTTGCACAAAATTATAATTACTTGTGTGAGCAGTGCCATTGTTTTCAACTTGACTGTATTTACAGGGATATACTCTCTGAAAACTGAGCTCAGTGAGGCCTACTACAGATCCAGCAATATAAAAGGAAAATCCTTTTGTTAAAGTCACTGAAAGCCGATCTAGGCTTACAGTGAGCACTGAATAAGCTCCACCATGCTGCTTGAAAACTCTTTCTTCAAAGAGAAAGGCATAAGATTTTTTATTTTTTTTAATTTTTAATTTAGAAATGGTGGGAATGGTGTTGCTTAGCCTAATAAGTTTGCTTCCAGCTAGAAGAGCTCTCTGGTCTTGGTCTGATCCTGTTCTGAGGCTTGGTTATCAAGGACTGCCTCACTGCCTTGTGCTGATCACAGATCAGGTTGTGGATCTGTGTTTTGCAATGCATTGCCCCATGACTGCTTCATCTCAAGTACTCCTGTGTGTGGCTCAGTGTTTTAAACTGAGTTAGTAGTTTGTAGGATATTATAAAAATATTGTACCTCCAGTTTCAGATGCTATTTTCTTATTGATTATAACAAAAGACAGTAATTTTCAGTGTTCAGGTGCTTGTAATTCTTCATTCGGTCTTTTTACAAAATGTTACTGAGCTTACCTAAGGTGTTTTGGTTTTTCCTCATGTGTGGAAACTGTATGGCAGGGTTTTTCTTCCAGTCTGAATCTGTTCCTTTTTTAAGATAAGGAGAATTCACTGAGTCTAAAATTGTTTCTTTTTCTTTCTTTTCTTTCTTTTTTTTCTTTTTTTTTTTTTTTTAATTAGGCCCGGAAATGTTTTGCATTGCATTGTAGCACTTCTTCCCCATTCTATTTTTGTTGTGCAAAGTGACACGTGGGGTCTGTGCTTGTATTTTGTACTGTTTGCCTTTGGTCGGCACTGTGTCAACACAAAGCTTTAAAAACAATAAAATGCTTACTGACTTAAGGAGAGTGCAACAGCTGAAAGCCATATATCTCTGAATTTAAAAACTACAACAGTAGTCTTCTATACAGTTTATATTAGCATGTCTATGAGTGCTGAACCACTTTCTACTAGGAAGTTCATCTTCCAGATGTCCTGAGTAGATGAAATACTTCCCCTAAAAAAGTACAATTGCTCTCTGTAGACTCAGGGAGCTTTTCCACCTCCTTGTCCTGTGCTTCTGGCCCTTTAATTTGATTTGAGGAGCTCCTGCGCTCAGGCAGCAAGGAGACAGATTATGGCAGGGGCTAGTCAACATTGTAAGAAACATGTAATGAGCCACACAGCCTGCAGAATTCTGGAAAGGATAAAGGGGAGACACTTAAAGACAGTTTTCTCAAAGTAGTCTCATTAGCCTGTGAACCAGGGTTAAGAGATAAGAGAATTCTTGATCATAGACTGGAACCTGCTTCTTGTGTTTGTTGGAAGCTTGTTTTTCTAAAGGTTATAGATTTCCTGGTATGTATTTCCAAGGTATGTATTTCCAAGGAGTCTGATAGCTACGGTGTAGTAACTTGCCCTGTCTTGATTTTCTATCATTACTGCTTGTACACTGTGAACTGAATACCAAATAGTAGTTCCATAAGACAGTAACTGGGAATATATGAAGGCAACCAGAATTTGTAGTAAGTTTTGATTTTGGAATTGTATCATAAGTAATCCACAGAAATCAAATTGTTTTCACCCCAGGTAGTGCAACCAGAACTGGGTATGGGAGCCCATCTTCCCCAAAGGCTTTTTTCCCATAACTTTTAAGATGAAATACAGTTTATAGCAGCATAGCTCTTCGGTAACAATTATACCTTCCCTACTGAAATTATGTCTAGGAAGTAATTCTTTAAGAATTTTTATTGCTGTATAAGGCTATGGAATATAGTTTGTGAAATTCTGTAAATAATTGGAAAATGCTTTTGTTCTGGAAAATAGGAAGTGTATTGGTATGCAGAGGTGGGAGGAGGAGGGAAGGGTGCACAATAGTTTCTACCATAGTACAAACTATGCAGGAACAGAGCTATCAGCAAAGTGGAAAATAGGAATCAGCTTTGTTTCTAAGGAAAACAACTCCCAGGAGGAAGCAAAAGTCCATATGTAATACCATAACTGCTGATGCACTGTTCAGCTTTGCTTCCCACAGCACAATGAAAGTTCAGTGTAATTTGTTTCTTAAAGGGGCACCCATGAAATTATGGAAATTCTCATGTATACAACTTAATACAGGGAATGTCTTAATGTTATCAGTCACCTGTTGCAATGTAAATGGTCCTGTGTTCATTGTTCCTCCCTGAGTGGGAGATGGCAGCAAACAAAAATTTTACAATACTGGCTGAAGTGGTATCATGACATTCTTTTTATCAGATCCCCTGCCCCAACACAGTGTCAGCCAAGCCTATGACATGCAAGTCAGAGTTAAAAGTATTGAAGAGCTTATAGTTTCTGTAGGCAAAAATCAGTGTTTAACTAGCATTACCTCAGTGCCTAGCTACCCTTATCTAATCTCTGCTTATAGACCTTTATTTGCCTTGATATTTGATTATCCAGGTTTGACATGCTAAGAGAGGGTTCAACAGTTCCTTGTTTCAGCCAGTTAAAAGGTGCTGATGCAGTCATCTTGCCTACACTGAAGAGACAGGAATACATGTTCTGCTTTTGCAGAGCTCGGGGGATGTGATGTGATGAAACTGATTCTGGCTTCCTTTCACTTAAGTGGCAAGGTCTGGGTGCTGGTGCCCCAGAGCCACACGACATGCTCAGGAAAGCCATGTTTAGCTGATATAAAGCTCTTGCCTTTGTAAATCCCCCAAATAGAATATCCCAGATTAAAATAGTCGCATTGGTAAATATTTAAGATTATAGTCATGCTATTGCTGTCATGTGTAACAAGTAGGAAGGCTGGAATAATGAGGTATGATTTTGGTTTTATGCTAGCAGAAGTTTTGTGTACATGAAGTTACACTGCCAAAATTGTTGCTGCTGTAATCTGTTCTGGGGATTGTGGCTGTTTTGGTATAATTCACATCCCTGTCACACTCACTATAGGAGAACTTCGGGGGTGTCCCTACGTTAGAGTGGGTATAGCATGGCATGAACAAACAGCAGGCACATTTCTGTCTGAGATTCTAATACTTACTTGAGTTGCTACAACTTCCCAGTGAAGTTTGAGGCCCTTGAAGACTCAGCAATGGAGAAATTTAAAATTTGCACAGCATATGAGGGGGTTGCGCTTACAGCTCTCATCAAGAGACTTTCACGTCTGCTGCTAACAGATTAATGTCAGAAGTGCAGCCATGTAAAAAATGTTATCTGAACGCCCCCTGGCTGAAACAATTTTCAGAACACGAGAAGGACATACATTTCCAGAGGACTCGAGTATACAGCTGGGAGAAATCACACATTCTGAGTTCCCAGGTTGTTGGTCCAACTCAGCCAAGCATTTGCTGTACGGATGGATACATTTGGATATCTGTATACCTGTATACCTACGGATGCATTTATTTTCATACACTGATCCTTTTAGCAAAGTATCTTGCATTAAAGAAGCAATCTTCATTTTCTCTTCCTTTTAATTAGATTGGTACATTTGGAAATACAAGGCTGTGTGTACAGTTAACTTGCAAAACTCATTGGAATTCTAGATTAGAAAGCCATAAATGAGCTCATACGTCAGAGCCAAATGAAGCAATTCTGCAAAAGCAAGTGTCATTGAACTCTGCTTTCTCTGGTGTCATATGTTGCACAAACTTCTCAAAGCAAGAGCACTCTGCATTTTCTGTTAGTACAATTGCCTGATCTTTGAATAAGACAGTAGCATTGATTTTATTTTCATCAAGCTAGATGTTTCAATATTTGGAAAAAAAAAAGAGGGAAAACCTCTTTCTATGTAGTTAAGACTTTGTTTTATTATATACAGACAACGGCATTGATTCAGTAGATCTGTCCGCCCTCCATACAGTCAGCAGAAGTTTTATTGTATCCAGCTCATGAATGGTTCCTGTTGCCCATATTCTCACTTTCTCCATAAACCTAATTTTAATTTTACATTAGAATGAAATACATGGTCAGTTTAAAAAGCAGAGTTAAGCATGTCAGGTGATTGCTACAGAGTTGTGGACAGGCTCTGCTCTGAGAGTTTCCATGACCATTGAAAAAGTAGTGCTTAGCTAGAAAGCAGGTGCTAGGATCGTTACAATGGCCATACAGCCCTTCCTCTGTAATGCTAACATCACTGCTTACACATTATAGAACAGGATGTTCACGGATGAAGCCATATTATCACACTTGGATTAGCTTAGTAGTTGCAAAGATCAAGCTTTTGAATATTGGAGACTATCTTTCCTGACATTATTCAGTGAATTCTTGTTGGTTTGGTGTTTTCTGTGCACGCGAGATTACATGAAGAGGTAGACTGCCACCACAAACTTTCTGTATTTCACAAATATCCACGAGACCAAAATGCCCTGTAAAATTTGAAACTTACTTTTGCACAGTTCTTCATTAAATGTGATCAGAATATTTTCTCTTGATAAGACTACAATGACAAAGCATGGCAATCATCCAAATCACGGGATTTTTTTCCCATATTAATTATTTTTTATTTTAATTTGAAAAAGGAGAAAATTAAATTTGTCTCCTCTGTCTCCATTTCTTTTTCTGATCGAAAAACACACTGAAAGACTGCTAATTAGTAAAGATTTAGTACATTTATTGGGTCTTCCATTTTAAAGTAGTCATCTAAGACATGCTGCATACAAAAAACACTGGTGTTTGTTGTTTTTAATAATAAAAGGCTGCAGATGTCCTGTTTTCAGCTAAGAAACTTGCTGCTAAAATATCTGACAGGATAACTAGCCTTGAAAAATCAAGAAAAATATTTTATTTACACATTAGCTTACCTCTGTTAGTCTTGCAAGTATTGCATATGCCGAGCTACAGTTATTATTCTCAGACTTTAAAGAATTATCTACCTACACAAAGATTCAACAAAGATGACACAAACTGTGAATTGCTTTTTTAACATTTCTGCACCATTATTAGCTAATACTGCTACCACCTTCTCATAGTTACTGAATCCCAAATTTGATACAAGTGCTGTGTCAAGGTTGCAAGCCATAATAAAAGAACAGAGGAAGTTAAAGTTTGAGCTGTTTTAGTTTAGCATGTTTTGTTGCAATCTTCCAAAAATCAATCTGCCATATTATTTCCATGTTTACCTAAGCAGATTATTATAAGGAAAAGTCAGCGAAAGAAATGGATTCTATACTTAGATACCTAAATTCATACCAGAGTTTGAGGAGTGCCATAGCACCGAGTAAGGATTTTGGCTTGTCAATGCCATTGGGACTTTGTTACAACAAAGACCTGAGTTTGGATCAGGATTCTTCCAAAAATGTAGTTCTAGACCCTTCTGTAACAAAATATCAGTATGAGTCCTTCTATGACAGGAGCTGCAGAACACTCCTATTGCAAACAGATGGGTTATCTAATTATCATTAGTACTTTAACCATGATATTTTGTTGCCATTAGAGTGTAATCTATCAGAGGAAGAACTATCCGTTGCCTGTGCAGCACTGTAGTAATTCATTCTCCACAGATTCTCATTAGAATGGAAAATTACAGCTGTGAAATTTAGAGGAACCCATCAGGTTTCTGTCTTCTATCTGTACGAATGCCGTAGCCTCATAATGTCAGAGAAGCAGAAGCACACTTTTCCCTATTTATTTTTCTAATTATAGAAAATAAATATTCTACAGTTTTAGGTGGAGAGCATTGGAATAAAAGCAATGGATGGTAACTGAGTCATTACATTTTTAATCATGGAGGGATTTTTTCGCTCTGTACAGCCATACTTAGTGCTGTGCTGGTTGTTAATGCTAAGAGTTCAGTTCTCTAAGCTCTACACTTTGCTGCCTTGCTTTACTTTGCACACACACATAAAAATACAGCTGACCTCAAGCTGAACAGGTTAATTAATATTCACTAACAGCTCAGAGCCATGTTGCACATATGCACTTGCTCACTACTTGTGGAGGAAATAAGCACCCAATGCCCAGTCGGTTTCTGAGCAGTGATCCTACCTCCCAGCTACCATCCCTAGTTATATCCTAAGCATGACAACATATGGTATGGGATATCCCTTTGGTCAGTTGGGGTCAGCTGTCCTGGCCATGACCCCTCCCCAGCATCTTGTGCACCCCCAGCCATCCTGCTGGTGGCATGGGAAGCAGAAAAGACCTTGGCCCTGTGAAAGCATTGCTCAGCAGTAACAGAAATGCATCTGTATTATCAACCCAGCTTTCAGCACAGATCAAAGCACAGGCCTTTACTAGCTACTATGAAGAGTACTAACTGGGATTGTTAATATCCAAGTAACTGAGTTACTAAATCTATCCCAGACAAAGCCAGGACAGCCACATTAAGTGATAATCATATCTTGTATATTTAGCAAGTCTATGTTTTTGGAAGCTGTTTGAGATTTGACCTTGTGTAAACACTTTCTAAATTACTGAGAATCATTTCACAAATCTAATTAGCACGTAATAAAATCACTTCAACTCACCTCATTTGACACTAGTCCATTAAAGTCACCCACAAAGTTTTATTTGTCTATTGTTACTTATTATTGAATATCATTACCATATGAACAAAACTTCAAAAAGAGAATCACCTTAAATTACAGAAACAGAAATTACAAACCAGTGATCATGCTAGCATTATATTGCAGTATTTATCTTGGCCAGCAAATTGTCACGTCTCTTCTGAGTAAAAGTAAGCCATGCTCTGAAGAGAGAAGGAGAAAAAAAAATAATCTGTGCTATGCTTGTAGGAGACGCCATTTAATCAGCTGGACCAGTTAGTTAATAACTCTTGCTGCCTTTTTTATTTGTCAAGGGCTCAATATTTTTTCAATATGAGGTCTGCTTCAGTGTGCTTTAAATGGCAGTTTATAATTAATGGTACTTGAGTGTGTCTCTTATTTCAAAAATTCATACAACATTCTTGGTTACAATTTATACATGATTTTAAAGTATAATTAACGTTCAGCTTTACAAGATATATGCAAACAGATATGCAAATTTGGAAATAAATATGCAAACATATAAAATGTTGTTGAATTAAGTAGTCCTTAACATTTTTAATGAAATCAATATTTTATTCATATTTTGCACACAATTTTGAGTACTTAGTGATTTGATAGTTCTCAGACTTTCGAGGACCATGTCTGAAGATTGATTCTCCTATGGCTGATCTTGTCTTTCAGTCTGCTCAACCTCATACTTTCCTCATAGAAAGCAGGAGCTAATCAAACCCCCTCTAAATTATTTTAATTCTTTGAGACGGTTAACTTAGCATGTTTCTAAAATAGTTGAAAATATCAAAAATTTCATATTAAATCACATTAAAGGTCTGTCTAGTCCAGTATGCTACTTCTAACAGTAGCAACCTCCTAATAAACCCCACCTAGAGAAAAATATTAAAATATGCATCAAATATATCACTTGTATGTTTCGTTAGCTTACGTGCCAAGAAATTTCTATGGTGGTTTCTACCTTCCATGGAATTCTTATATTTTATANGTCCCTGACCATATTGGTGGCTCACCAGTTTACCAGTATCTTTCTAGTGGTAGAGATCCCAAACCTAAATACAGTGTTACACATGTGGTCTAACACATGATGAGTCTCTATTCCCTTCTTTCAATCTGCTAATTCTGCTGTTAATACAGTCCAGGATGATGTGGGCTATCTTCACTGCCAGACCCATGGCTGCAGGCAAGGATACTACCTCCATCTGCCCCAGCCCCAAGGAGAAGACCCTAGCAATCCCTGCAGCCCCATACCTGGGGAACTGCATCCTCCCTTGGGAGCTCCTCAGAGTTAAGACCTCTGATGTGCTGGGGTTGGTTACTCCAGTCTGACCTGCTGTCCATATGGAAAGCAGACTATTCCTTCCTTTCATGTGACAGTAATGGCTTTTTGAAGACTCTGTCTTCCCCTACTCTTGCCTTTACTCCCAAACATGTGTCTCAGTGGCCTGGTATTCACTTTCCCTGGCTGCAGGAGGCTATTTTCATTGCTACACAGTGCTGCTAGACCTCACATGTATAATCTTATCAGTAAGTCTGCTATATGATTACTGTCCCTGAATGCTTGCTATTCCTCAACTTTGGTTGGCCACAGACCTGATCCCTACCAAGGAAATGTTATCTCAAAAGGACATGTAGTGAAGATACACAGACACTCCAGGTATAAAGATGTACGGAATTTTGTATTAACCCGATAAGAGAGAAAATCCTCAGGGATCCTGAGAGAAAATCAGGGTCCTGGCTGTAGTTGCTAGTAAATAACTAGGTATTAGTACTGGGAGATTGATAGGTGCTTCACTGTTATAAGAGGTGCATATGTCATGGTAATGTAGCAACAGATTGAACTAGGAGGTAAAAAAATACTGGTACTTCAATCTATACCCTTAATAGTGTAATTATGTAATGCCTGCTGAGGAAAGGGAACAGTTGAAGGGTTTGGTGTTACAAAGGCCAAAGGCTGAATCAGTGGACTTGTAACAAGTAGAGATAGATTTACATTCTGTCTTTATTGCCACCCAAAGCATGCTTTAAATTTGCACAATTTTTAACTACTGGAAGCATGTTAGAAAATTTCTGCAATTGCAGAAATTGCTGAAACTAGAAGTTTTTTCAGGCACTAGCTAGCAAAACCCTTGCCATCTAGATTCTGGTGTTAAACAGCTTGGCTTGGACAAGCATTGACTTAAACCAAAGGAATTTGACTATCCAAGAATACAAATATAGAGTGGATGAGTGCGGCAAAGAAAATTGCATTCAAGTCACAGTGCATCACAGAAAGCAGGAGGTGTAGCCTATTCAACTCCCACTCTCAGAACCTGAACCAGTGTTAAGCTATACAACACTTCAGGTAATATGGATCCTGTAAGATGACAATCAACTAAAGAGTAAATGTGGTTTCATAGCCTTGGTTAGTAAGATTACTAACCAAGAGTGCATGTCAAGGCTTTAAGTCTTTTAGGGTTACTACATCAACTTCTTACCTACATAAAGAGCCATGCTGAAGTCTGTGTTGTGGATTGTTTAAGACTTTCTCTTTTTAATAAAGTTTGTAGGATTGTTCCCTTAGATTTTTTTCAATAAGACCTAGAATATGTTTCATTTAGTTTACATCGGTGCACAAGTAATCAAAATTATAATTATATCTCTAAAGAAACATCACTTAAAAATAGACATATGAATGCTGTTTTGATCATTGCAAACTGCTATTTGTAGTGCAGTGTTTTGGTTATGAGATGTAGAAAAATTTATCTGCCCTTGCAGGTGTGTTCTCAAAATGCTAGTTCAGGGCAAGTAGTGATACAGTTTTTTTTCTAAAATATATATATTTATTTATTATTACAGGTATAGTATGTGAAAACCATGCAGCTGCTTTCTGATACATCTGTGGTAGTTTCAGCATTTTTAGTGTATAATTGAAAGAGAGAAGACTTGATTTATTTGGCAAAGTGTTGTTCAGTGCTATGCAGCACCCTTTGCCTTCATGCCAGTTAACCTTGGTCTCTAAAAGACTGTATGTATTCATTTGCTCAGTTCCATATGCCTTTTTTTTCCTCCCAGTGTATTTCAGGGCTAGTTTCTTGCAATGATTTGTTTCTGTGCACTGGATTCCATTTCAACCGATTGCCTGACCCTCTTCACTCCACTGCAGTTGGGTTTTGAATTGTCTGAAATTCTCCAATGGATTTATGACAAATTGAAAATTAACAATAGACTCTTAATTGTACAGGGCTATGTGATTCACAAAGTCCTTCCTGATTGATATTTCTTTTCTCCTTACTTCCAGCATGGCAATCCTGCGTGCTTTTTAAACCAGTGTAGAGGCAGTAAAATGTGTATGCATCGAAACTTTTTCTTTCTAGCACTCCATCACTTGGAAAGCAATCTGAGGTTTTTCCATAGGCTTATGTATTGGCAGTAACTTATAAACCCCCAAAAATATGGAAACATGATTTTTGATTATGCTATAAATTGGGATTATTTCCTTCAGGCAGGTGGAAGGACATGCCAGCTGGACTTTATATTTTGGCTGTTAGAAAGCTTTAGGAGCCAAAATTATAATTAGCTCTCTCATATTGAAATATGTTCTCCTTGGCTGTATTATTTTTTGCCAGAGCCTGATACAATTCCTGAAAGATGCAGTTCCCCTCAGCGCAGGAAATATGCATCATACCGTTGGCATTAACCACCCACCCATGCAGTGGCTGTTGCAGTGCTTGCACAAGGAGGCCACACATCTGCTATCTGACACATTATGGCTATGTGTCTGTGCTGAGGGGACTGGTGTAGAGGGCATGCACAGGTTCTTCAGCTGCTCAGTGCACTAACTGTAGGGAGCCACACTCCAGGCAGATGGGGTATGAATAGCTCAGAAATGCAGAAAATGTTTCTGAACACCAGATTTGAAGAAAAGCATGGCTAGATCATCAACAAACCATGAGTGCAAGAAAGTTACTTGTATTTCAGCAGCACCTAGCTTTATGTGTTGTTAAGAGGTATCTAAGAGATCCAGTTGGTATCCAGATGCCACCAATACAAGGTGACAGCTGCACACTGTGATTAAGTGGTGGGAGTGAAGGACTCGTAGGCACAGCTGAAAGGAACTTTATTAAAGGACTTTGACAAGAAACACAGGCTACAGCACAGAAAGCAAAAATCTGCCAGACATGCTGAGTTCTTTTTGGGGTTACTAACATCTCACTAGGATAGTTGAGCAGGCCAGTGAGAATAAAGCTAGTCTGGGAATGTTTTCAATGACAACCCTCTGCTACTCTTCTGATTTTGGCATAGATGTGCTAACTGTGAAAACTGGTCTATACCTTCTGTAACTCACCAGAGTTGAGAATAAGACTGAAGGATACTGAGGCACAGAGTCAAGTAGTGACCCATTCAGATTTCTTAAGTCAGACAGAATCCAATCCAGAACTGTTTCACAGCTGAATGCCATCCAGTGTTTCATTTTAACATGAGTTGAAAATGTAACTAACTTTTTGCCCCTGCTATTTGGACTATGTAATTGCATGCTGGATGTTTCACCATATTAGAGGTGGCAAAATGTTTTCACTGAATAGTTCTCAGGTTCTGTGTTTGGATGATTCGTTTTACTTGTCTTTGTTGTAGCTGCTCACCAATTACTGGGCAGTTTCTCACAATGACCCCATTTCTGGATTCTACTTTGGATATTTCATATTAGGTTGGAAGGCACATTAAAGACCATCTAGTTCTGAACCTCCACTATACCAGGTTGCACAAAGCCTCATCCAACTTGGCGTTGATTAATTTATTTGATTACTATTATGATTACATACTTGATTACTTCAAGTAGTTATTTTTTTCTTTGTTTTTTATAAAAGACTCTTTACTGACTCTCCCTTTTACTACTTTTTTTTTTTTTTCCCCCTCAAGTAATATAGACCTTTTTTTAGGAACATAATTTAGTTTGGGTAAGAGACTGAAGTTCTAGCATTGGGGAAAAATGAAGAGGGAATAGTCAGAGTAGATGTCGTGTCCATCTCAGAGCTTTGCACCATTCCTGGCTGTGGATTTAATTAGCTAGCTCTTCCAGATGAAGGGGCAGGCAAGGCATCGGCCCCTGTCGCCTTGGCATTGGCAAGGTGTGTATTCACATTACGGCAGGGGGCTCCAGAGCAGCAGAGAGATTTCACTGAACTGCAGCCAGTCACCCCGCTGAACTGAATGACATTTTAAACAGTACTAAATAGATTAATTTTATTTATTATTTCAACTTAAATCCCTGTAGCATGTATGTGAATTAAGTCATTATATGGACAACATCTTTTGAATGCCCTAACTGGTTGAAACTGATTCTTTGCACACATGGAGAAGAAACACATGGAGAATAACATTCTTGCAACTGCAAATCAGTTTGGGGTTTTTTTTGGTAGACAAAAAGGAGAAACATAGCTTAGTTTTGCGTTAGATGCTTGGATTCATGCTAATCTTAGTTACTAACTCACTTCACATAAGAATGAATAGTCTGGAGTATACTACAGAGTATACAGATCATACTGAATCACTAAACAGAACAAAATGTTTAGAACTAGAACTCCAAAAAGTAAGCATAAAGTTGTATTACTTGAAAATTACTGTAGTTTCCATGGTGAAAATTTAGAAGGACTGTAATACAGTTTCTAACATCTATAAAATGTTTTATTTTGATGGACCATTTTCTGTGTTTTGAAATCAATGAAATATAAATGCTGGGGATATGGTAACAAATATGAGCGGGGTAGAAACTTGAAACCTTTACTGCCTGAAAAAAGGGGAATTCTCAGACTTTCATGCTTCATATTCTGGAAAGTACTAGTAGCTGAACTGTAAAATCTTAATTTTCCTGTAAACTATACAGTTATGTACTTGGACAGGTAGTATTTCCTCTTTCTCTTTAAAGCTGGATGTGTATTATGAAAGCGTTTGGTTTCCTCACTTTTTATTGCCTTATGTCTTAATAACTTAAACTTTTTCTTTTTTTAAACTATCTTTTCATTAAAATGCATAATACAGCAGTAATTCTCTTGGTTGTTCATATTTTGATAGGACTGCATGTTGCCAAAGTAATTCTGATTATGCTTTCAAAAATCTCCAGCAGGCAGAATGCATTGGTGGCAGATACCTTTGTATGTTTTTCGATGGGTGGGGAACAAGCAAATACAGATGTTCAAGGAAAGGAAAAAAGTGTGTGCTTCAGACCTGATTCTAACACCTCTGTTTAGTGCAATAGTACTGATAAGCACTGTTTTGCCTTCCTTAGTGATTTGCTACAGAAGAGCAAATGTAAACAAAGGTCAGTAATTCCACCAATTTAAGTGCAGTGCAGTGCTAGATATTTGTCTTATTTGATTCTTACCTCTTGTTTTTATGTTTGTAAGCCAAGGTGTACAAAGGAAATAGATGTTTTGCCAAGGTTGTGTGATCAGAAGTGAGTCTTGCTTTGAAATTAGTTTTGCTTTTTGAAATTTTTCTAGAAATTTTTATTTGCTCTCTTTGCCTAGAGAACCTTTAGCCCTAAGGCTCCTCTGCCAGCTGAGGATAACTCTGCTGTAGCCATTAACAAATTATTTTGATACATGGACTTATTTCTTGACAACAGACTTCTCTTAATTACCTGTTGTGGACCCAGGGGCTCCATGGGCCTCAAAATAAAAAGCACTGTATTACTCTGATATTTCAGGCAGATCATCTGCAAAACCTGGCTCATGGTGACCATGTCATAGTAGGCAATAAGAGGTTTGTTATGTTTCCCTCAAATATAAGTTCTTATCTAAAGTCACATTATATATCTACAGTGAAAAAGAAGCTAGAACTTTGTTTGAGAACTTTCTTTGTATGAGAAAGTAATTTAAGAGTGAAAGCTGACACAATAAGGGTAAAACTTCATGCCTGTACAGAAACTCTCTGTGTCATTTGGTGACTTTAATATGGAGAAGTGGCTGTATGGAATATCAAACTGTAATTCCTCTGAACTTACTACTGAATAAAGAATCCTAAAAACAAAAACAAAACCAAAAACAAAACCAAAAAACCCACCCAAAACCGACCCATGAATACATGAATAAGCAATGAGCTGTCAGCTGAAAAGAAGCAGTGCGAAACTAGAGAGAGAAATGAAGAGGATTAAGTGCCAAAAACCAAGGTGCCAAAAAAATCAGGGTCTGTCAGATTGGTATGAGCAATGATCCCTAGTTCCTCATTAGTTCCGTATACAGTGCCCGTTGCCAGAGTCCTTTGGTCCTACATTCGTTTACAAAATATTTAAACAATTTATTCATTCCACAAGAAATGACAGTGGATACAGGTAAGGGAGAAGCTGTGTATAAAAGCAGTCATGTCATAAAGGCACAAAATGCAACAAGAGATTCTGAAAGTTTACTGAAATGTGTTTTTTGTTTAATGTAATGATCAGACCAACAACCCTTCTTTTTCCTAGGTCTTGTATAGATCACCAAAGAACACAATTTTCTAAATTCAGCCATTGTATATATGTGATACTAATATAGAAACACTAAATATACTTAATTGTTTTTATACAGTGCAAGTGATATTGAGGAGAAACCATGCAATTATCAAGTTGTCCTTATACCATTAGGGAGTTCTTTCTGGATCACAGGTAAATCAGATAAATATTTTGCTTTGGGTTTATGGGTACAGAGCCTGTGGTCAGCAGTTGGCATCTGACATTTAGCTGCCTACTTTATCCATTTTTATGCAACGACTAATTTCCTTGATGTAGGGATTTGGGGATGGGAAAATAATTTCATAAACTATAAGCAAAAAAAAAATATCTGTTTCATCTACTTTGTTCTGGATAGCCATTGCAAAAAACCTGTCAAAGCCATATTGCTTTGGGTTCATCCCTGCTGCAGTTCCATTGATTACAGTGAGTTAAATCAAAGATGAATCTGTCTGCTCAATTTAAATCTAATGATTGGTTAAAAAGTCATGGGGGGAGCCCTGTGTAAATCCAGTGCTGTTTTATCCTTATGTCAGCATTTAATTCCATTTGCATATAAGCCTATTTTCCTTCCCTAAATTTAATTTGTTAGAGCTTGGCCCTCAGCAACAAGAGCAACAACAAAGTAATTGCATGCAGTATTGGGCAATGGTGCCAATACAGCATGTGCTATAAAAATGTCTCACACAAATGTATAAAATGTAGTCATTAGTGATATTCTGCCTGGTAACAGCATTATCTGGATATCTGGAAAAAACCCCCCAACAAAACAATAACATTGAGCTACCTCATCAACAAGGGACATCTAATAATGCACATATGAAGAAACCCGTTTTTAGTATCAGCTATTAATTGTGGGTGTTTTACCAAAGCAAATGAGATATCCATGTCTAAGACCAACAAGCATCATCCTAGAGTTTCACTGAGATGAGATAAAACCAAGACATAGTTTTAGGTAGTCTCAATCTACCCTTTAGTTCCATGACTTTTAAGGCTTGTTTTACACTGGGGAGGGTTTGTTGGCATTTTCAGAATATACCTTGTTTGTTTAGCTGTTACACTCCACTGCAGTGTTATTTATTAAGTTTTATTATCTAACCTCAAAATGCTCAGCCCAATTTTTATTCAGACCTTTCGCATGGCCATCATACAATTAAAAGATTTTTCTTGGTGAACTTGACCTGATTTGACAGCCATTGGAACACAGTTGTTGTTCCAAAAGTAGCATTACTTGCCTCAAGTTTTAAGATCCTTTATTTGCATTTTCCCTCTCCTGAATATTTAATTGCACCAATATAATAACAGATTCTTATGTCTTGCCACTTTTGCACAACTTTGTGATCTGTTTTGAAGAGGTCATTTCAATTTCATTATTTGTGGAAATACAACGCTGATGCCAAATGGTAAAGATACTGGCTTGGGGCACTGTGCAGTATTGTGCAAATATCAGAACCTGGAAGAGAAGCCAGATTTTCTCAATTAGAGCTGCATGTTCAGTGCCTAAGGCCATGCCATACATATAATACAAGATCATAGAGAGTGGAAAATAAACACACATCTTCCCACTGTTTTGATCTCTATGTTTAGATAAATCAGGTTGTTTCCTAACATCAGATCTTTTTTTTGATACATATGGTTCCTCCTCTGGACAGGAAAGCCCACTATTGCCTTTTTTACTTACTCCCATTACCTCTTGATGCACTTGCAGCCTATCCTCAGTGGGATTAGAAGGCACTCAGGACCTTTCAGGAGGCACTTACCACTTTACAGGATTAGGATAAGCCTGCCTTTGATGTTTTTGTGATCACATGCATCTGTCATAACTGAACATGGAGAATTAGGCTTTATTTATATTTATGTTTTAGTTATGTGTAAAAGCTCAAATATAAAAATATTTTTTCTCAATTTTCCTACTTTAAAGCATTAATAAGGATATATTTTTTAATACATATGATAATGTCTGAAAAGTATAAAAGAGTAATTCCACAGTTACTATCAGAATCAGCAAATAAAGATGTGATTTCACCTGATTTTATGTTTTAACAAATATACTTCATTTCACACTCCTTCCTCTTCTTCCATCCATATATTCATTACAAATGTCAGATAAGGCTAATCCTTCATGTGACATTACTGCAGATGGTTACATATGGGACTTAAACCAGATGCTGATTGTCCGGATAATCTGGATAAAAGCTGGCAACCTAAACTAAATCCATTTTGTGTATTACTCATGCTAACAGTTAAGATATGTATAAAATCTTTATTTCCATTTAACATTTTACATAACTCTGTTGCTTTCCTCTTTTTATATTTGCAAGGTTTTAATTTTTGTGTGGGTTCTTCTACATCTGCCACTGTTCTTCTACCTCAGGTAGATCATGCATGCATGTATGTACCTAAGGGGGAGGAGGCACTATTTACATGAGAATGCATACTAAGTTTATCTTTTGTTTTAAAATTCCCATTAGGTTGAAAATCAGCACTCTTTAACAGGCACACTTGAAAAGCAATTTTTTTTTTCATATAATGCAGTTTAATGGAAGATTAGCAGGGAAAAACCCCACACCTCAATTCTATACTTTCAACAAGTCTTTGAAGTTCAGTGGTTAAGACGGGAGCTAATGCTAATTGGCCTAGACCTCTGAGCAGACTTGAGTGTTTGGGACCTATTTTTCTGTCTACTCAGGAACAGAGGTATCCTATCTTAAATGGGATTTACTCTGAATATTATGTGTACCCTTATATGGAAGACTTTCATTTAGTGGTGTTCGTATTCTGAATTGGTGGATTCACTAGTTAATCCAGGAAGAACTCTGTGTGTGTATATGTTATGCGGCTGTTTATTTACATGAGAAAATTTGTGACATATACATGGTTAACTACAGAAATGTAGACAACACTCGGAATATGTGTTGTATTATGTCATATTTATTCATACATACAATATTCCCATAAAACAGAAGAATTCCAAGATAGAATAGGTTTATCTGAAGAATGCACTGGCTGTTTAGACTTGACAATGGGAGACTACAGCTTTAAACTAATCAAAGTAGTGAGGTGTTGTTCTGACAGGGGCAAAACTACGGTGGTGGTTGGAGGCTGAGAGCTCAGCTAGAAATGCCTACAGGACTCCTTATACCATTCTCCTTGACTTCCTTCTTCACCTCCAGGGCTTCTGTGCTTGTGTTTGAGATGAAGTAGGAATGTGAATTTTTGTTTTATTCTTGGGCTGGGGAGTTCTGCAGAGGAGAAGGGAGAGAGAAATGTGCAGTGTGGCATCTGGTATCTGGATCATTCCCTCCCTGTCTATAACAACCGCTGAATGCTGCCTGTGGCTAGTGGACTTGGAGAGAAAGATACTAGGTTATTGTTTGCCATTTAATATAGTGCTGGTTTGGGCTCTTTCAGCTCTATTATACTCTCTCTCTTTTTTTTATTTTTTTATTTTTTTATTTTATTAATAGGCTGTACTTCTAAGCTTGTCACTAGTCTTGAAGTTCAGGAAAACAAGTTTACCAAGAACACAAGCTATTGTGTAGATTTTAATCTCCTACCACACCTGCGATTTAGACTAGGGTATGCAAATTGAGCAAGTTCCCCTACAATGAGCTAGGGTTCATTCTGATCTCCCTCTAAGCCAATGAGCTATGAGGGCAGAGTTCTGGAGAATATTATGTGGTGATTCTCTTACTTTTTTTTTGCCCTAGTTGCCAGTCAAAGCTCTCACATGGACAACTCTCACAGCCTGTAGCAGCATATTCAGTAGTTAGTGATGTGTCCCTGAGAGTCCTTACTGTGTCACTGATTCTAAAAGTTATCATACTCTTGGCTTAAATTAACATAATTCTACTAAAATCAGCAGAATACATTTGTCTTAGACCATTAAAAAAATTTGATCTTTCCCTTCATGATGGCAGTGCAGTATACTGCTCACTAAGGTTCAACAAGGCCAAGTGCTGGGTCCTGCACTTTGGTCACTATAACCCCAGGCAGCACTACAGGCTTGAGGCAAAGTGGCTGGAGAGCTCCCTGGAGGAGAAGGACCAGGGGGGTGTTGGTTGACAGCCAACTGAACATGATCCAGCCATGTGCCCAGGTGGCCAAAAGCCCAATGGTATCCTGGCTTGTATCAGGAATAGTGTGGCCAGCAGGAGTAGGGAAGGGATTCTCCCATTGTACTCAGCTCTGGTGAGGCCGCACCTCCAGTGCTGTGTGCAGTTTTGGGCCTCTCACTACAAGAGGGATGTTGAGATGCTGGATGCTGTCCAGAGGAGGGCGATGAAGCTGATGAAGGGTCTGGAGCACAAGTCCTACTAGGAGTGGCTGAGAGAGCTGGGACTTAAGTCTGGAGAAAAGCAGGCTGAGGTGAGACCTTATCGCTCTCTACAATTACCTGCAAGGAGGCTGCAGAGAGGTGGGGATCTGTCTCTTCAGATGGAAATGGTTACAAACTGCACCCGGGAGACTGAGGTTGAACATCAGGAAGAATTTCTGTCCTGAAAAGATTGTCGGGCATTGGAACAGGCTGCCCAGGGAAGTGGTGGAGTCGCCATCCCTGGAGGGATTTAAACGGCGAATAGATGATGTGCTGAAGGACATGATCTAGAGGTGGACTAGGTAGGGTTTAGGCTGTGGTTGGGCTCGATGATCTTAAAGGTCTCTTCCAACTCAAGTGATTCTATGATTCTAAATAATTCTCTGCAAATTGCTGAAAATGTTTAGAGGAGTTGTTTGTCATTACATCTTAGAGATACTGCAAGGATATCTGGTGCAAACCTTCTGCAGGAAATTAGTAAAGACATTGTCCAGATATTTTCTGTCATTAATATACACACTGTGATCAGATACCATCATAATTGTTGTTCATTATGCGATCATAAACTTTTATAGTGGAAGAGAGGGTAAATACTGTGGTCTGAAAGGTTAACCAAAGGAAGACAAATTATTGCAACAGATGCGTAAAGGTGAAAGAGATGAGTAATTACATGAAATGTTGTGAGCAAGGAACCAAACTCTTACAATTATGTGTTTTGCAGCAAATGAGGTCTTGGTAGGATGATGCACATTACACTAAATGCTATGATTAATAGTGATAACATTATTTTAATGTTTGTGGCTATCAAAGAGTGAAAGCAATAACTGGATCTAATTGATAGCGACATTTGACTAACCTTTGACAACTACTTTCTAATATGTAAATTTTTAGACTGTGATTTTAAACAGTGACAGTTCCCTGATGATTTATTTTAAAGAAAATAAAATGGAGTAACAATCTATTATTGACCATATAGATGTGGTTGAAGGACCTATGCATAAGGCAGATATTTTGCTACCATCTGTTCCATGTTAGAGAAAATGTCCAATTCAGCAGAGCTATTTCTTTTCATGTTGTAGGTTTGGAAATGCCATTTCAGCTCTAAAAAGTCTGATTCATCAAGACTGAAACGTCACTTCCAGAAATGCTGTTTAGTGAAGTGTGTATGCATGGAAATGATGCCCCAGTATAGAGAGGGTCCTGGGTTATGGGTATTTTATGATCCACATATCCCTAATTCATCTTTTGCTTTTGAAACCTAACACATGTTCTAGCTGCACTGATATGTGTTCTTGCTTATTACAGTTAATGGATTATTCATCCTCTTTGTCCTTGACATAATCCTAAGTATGTGCATAAAACTCAGATCATGTTGCCCATAAAAACCAATCAGCCCAGAGTTCTTCTGCAAGGTGTTGAACATTCACCCAGAGCAGATGGTAAAGATAATGTTTAATAAAGAGTTAGAGGATTAGCTGGAACAGAAATAAGCTAAGAGAAAGGGATAATTTCATTTCATATGAAACTCCATGACATTTCATGCACCCAAAGACTGATTAAAATTATGCCAAAAGCTGCTCTTTTTGGCCAGTTTGTCCTAATACTGACCCTGCTTATGACGTGAGCTGCTGTATATGCATATGTTATTTTACCACTTTGTGAATAACTCAAAAGAAAACTCTTCTGATTCTCCTGTGGCTGGCAAAAGTAATTCTTAATTAAATAAGAACAGGAGAGGTGATAGGATTCTGCTAAATGTGTTGAATATATTTAAGCAACTGATATCTCAACTGAGGTTTAGTAGAAAGGTTTTATAGGTCATTTTAAACATAAATTAATTTTAAATGATAGTTTTCATAATGTGTGGAGTTAAGCTTTGGATTACCTTGAATATTTAGATGCTAAATGAAAAACAGCAGAGAATACTCCATAAGTAATTTTAGTCTTGTTTTAGGAAAAATTATTTTTGCCATGAAAAATAGTGGAATAACAACAAAACATACAGATTTTGCATATTACATTAATGTCTGTAATAAAGGCCTAGCTGTCCTTTAATAATGCTTAATCAAAGAAATTTAAGAAACCAAATCAGACAGAAGCAAGTATTTTACAGTGAGGGTATTTCTGGGCTCATTGTTGTCTTCTGGTATAACTACACTTAATAAATTGGAAACTTTGACAGAGCATGTCAGGTATGAGTACTAAAGAAGCAACATTAAGTGGAACCTACTGGTAAATGCAATATCCTTTGCTCTGAGCACAAAATTTAAACTCTTTGAAACTTTTTTCAGAAATAAACACAGGTGCTTAGGAGAAGAGATTTTAGAATGGTTGGTGGGAGGCAGGAGACAAGGATTTCTTTCAACAGTTCTGGCACAAGAATAGAAAAGGATCAAAATCCAAACTATTATCTTTCTTTACTGAGACTCAGTGATCACTGAGGTATTGAATAAAACGGATGTAAGCATCTCTAGACCTATTCCAGCTGAAGCTTCAAGCTCGGATCAGTCTGTAATGGTAGAGCACTGTGAGCTGTTCCTGTAATGCAGGAAGTCAAAACTATTCTAGAATCAACAGAATTGCTTTTGCCCTGAAGTGGACCAAGGCCAAAACCAGCTTCTTGAAATCTGGTGGCTTGGATAATACCATTATGTTCATTCCAGAATTCAACTGAGCTCTTCTGAAAACCTGCCCTGCATTTGCTAGCCATTACCTTTTAGAGATGGTGTTTGGCTGCCTTAAAGAGCTGAAAGCCTTTCCTTTTGTTACTGAGTTTTCCTGCCTTAACTTGTGCTCCTGTTGTTTCTCCAATGGGTTACTTTCAAAACAGGGCACAGTTTTGCAGGGCACGTCATACAGCACAGTTTACTTAAAATAGCCTAGACTGACATAAAAATAGCAAGACATTTTTAAGAATGAACCGGAAATTAATGAAACCTTAATTTCACCAAGAATAATTGTGCTGTTTTTACTAAAAAGCAGGTTTTACTTCTGTTTGAAAACCACTAATTGTTACCATAGTTTACTATAAAACTATCTAGTAAAATTATTTCCAGTTTTCCTTAGGTTTCCTAAATAATTATCCGTACTTGATTGCAGCCACCTTTTGAAATCCCAGTGGCAAGAATAAAGCTCAACAAGTCTGTCAGCTGAAACACAGTATCAGAATCAGACAATGCAGCTCAACAAGAAGAGAGGGTCATATCACACAGTTGAGATGAGACATAGATAAGTCTAAAGCAAGTCATGGCTTTATCTGAGGTTAACCTTGAACCAGGTGCCCATTCCAAACTCTTTCACCTCACCACCCCACAATGTTCATAGTGCACTGCAGATATGCAGTAACAAACATCTAGAGTTAACAGAATTGGAGGAGTGAGGAAATAGGCCTTGGAAAGCATCGAATGAAACTTATATTTAAGGATATTTTTCATTCAAAGGAATGAATATATATTCAGAAATAAATAGATTGACTAGCTGAATTTTGAAATGGAACATGAGATTCAGGTATAAAAGGAGTTTTTCTAGTTAGGACTTCATGTTAGTTGAATGTTGATTGCACTAATATGTATTGTGAAACAGATTTTTTGTTTTTAAACTTTTTTTGATGTTTTTCCATTTAAATAATATTTCCACCACAGTAAACCCAAGAATGTTGATCACTGAGGTGTGGGTAGGCATTTTAATTCTTTTCCAGATTGTGAATGATTAACATACAAGCAATTTCTCCTGGCTCTCAAAATGTTGTTCACCGTTCTAAGTCCCATCAGTTACTCACCAGCTTCTCAGTTAATATGTTCACGTCATCCTGAGATACTGCTTCTCTTTTTTCTATCTGCATTTTTCTGCTCTTAGCAGGGGAATGTCAGAAAACAAGCTTCTCTTGTTTTGATTTCTTCCCCTTTGTTTTTCTCAACTAGTCCTTTTTCAAATGTTTTCAAGAATCATGTGTGCTGGTTCTTTTTAATTCCTATTTTATCTGTATTGGTTTTCTAACATGCATTCTCCAGATCTAATCTCTCCTTTAATGGGGTCTCTGTACAGCTTTTCTTTTTTTTTTTTTTTTTCCATCTGAATTTTATACTACAATAGGAGATTTCTGATTTTAGAAGCTTTGGAATAAGTGAGATCCTACCACTTAATGTACCACGCATGTGTTTCTTGCACACGCAGTTATTGCTCTTGGATTAACAGAAAATATTTTTTCTCATATTAGAATGCATTATTTCTTCTCTTGTTTTTAAATGGTTGCCCAAAGGAAGATTAAAGTTATGCTTGAATATCGTAAGACACTGGTTTTTTTTTAACAGAAAACCCACAAATTATTGATTGGCCCAATCTAAGTCTCTCTGGAACATACCCTTGTGAAGACAATAACTTTGATGATGTGTGTTTTTCTGTAGCAGTCGTTTTATTGGCAAATGTACTGTTTATGCTTCCTAGTTACATCATTGGGTTCCATTAAACAGATATCATGCAGCTACAGCAAACTATCTAATGATATTTTGCATACTGTTTTTCCCATTAGGAAAGAGAAACCAGTGACAGGAATACTTGTCACTGCTCTTATTTTTGTCTCATTTTAGGTGAGGGAAACTCCAGAATAATACAGTATACCACACATGGCTAAAATTCAAAGTAGAGCTAAATTCTCTCTCCCTAACTTATGAGATTCCTGATGAAGATTAATCATCTTCCAGGATCTGATGGAAGTTCATACTGGAGACAGATCTCTGCGTGTGGCTGCAGTTCTCTATCTAAAAGGATATCCACAATGACTCAGTTCCTGCTGCTAGGTCATTGCTGCACCTGTGACTTCATAATTTAGTCACAGCTGGACTAGCTGGGACCTCCTGGCTGCCAGTGGAGAGTGGCAGACTGCTTGAGGAACACTCACAGCTTCTTCATCACGTGCTGCTGAACTGAAAAACAGCACTCTGGCAAGAGAAGGGCACTGGCAAACTCAGGTTCTCTTTCTTCTCATAGGAAATAAACCTTACTCAGTTTTAGCTGAGTCAAAGCCATGCTGTAACACCTGCTTTTCAGATAACTGCCTAAATTTCTGCATATTTTGGAAAAATATTAGGCAAACTCCCTTTTAATTTGGAAGACCTCACAATCACCTGGAAGTAACCTATCATTTTTCACCTCTTATGGCTTCTACTTTCTCTAGCGATGCAAAGAAAATCCTGGTGTGTGAGAATTGGAAAAATCCCATTCTAAAAAGAGACTTGGAAGGACTGCTGTTTTTTTCACCTAGTAAATCATGGATTTATTATTTTTTTTAATTAAAAAAAGTAACAGAAGGAAAGAATCACCCTTCTAATGTGTCATTCCATAGTTTTCCTCTTCTGAAAAACCCTATAAAAGAGGTATGAATTATATGCTTTAAAGATTCCCTTGATTAGCATAATTAGAGAGGTAATTCTGCCTTTCTACATTCTTCTGACACAGCACCTATCCCCTGGTTTGGCTTGCTTGTGCAAGTCATGCTGTTTGAGCTGGCTGCCATTTTGGGCAGTAAGAATGTGAAGAAGCTGGATACATGTAGAAACATCCTGTCTTTCAATCTTCTTTCTTAAAGAAAATATAGAAATTGATCCAGGTTTCCAGTGAAGAGTGGTAAGACAGAAAATATGTTCCTATTCCCCAGAGGTTAAATCAGTGGGTAGGAAGTTTTGTCTGATGCCTTTCTTGTTTGTAACTGCCAATTAAGGAAAATGGAAGAAATCTCCTGTTTTGATCAACTCTGTCCCCTTATGAATGGGCAGATGTTTAGATATGAAAATAAAACCTATAATATTTCCAATACAGATAAATGCAAATATAACACTTTTAATATTTAGCAAATAATTATTTACTGGGGATTCATTTGCTTTCCTCAGCTGTGCTCTTGTTGATATAATAGAGCTGTTTGTGACACTAAATGTGGTGAATTTGATTTTGCTTCAGGCTGAGATTTCATGGCACTAAGTCTGAAAAATTACATCCTCAACAAAGCCTTCCTTGGTGGAGCTCTTGGAGATAACAATAAGATCTCATGCTAAATAAAGCCTCTGTGATGGCTGAGTAGTTGCTTCATGGTTCTCTTTGGGTCTTTGTCGCTTACCCTGTTTCCATCAGATACTAAAAATATGATGGAAGAGTAAAAAATGTAAAGGAGAATCACAAAGGCTACATACTTGTTTTGTGTACATTTAAGTCACATTATTTAAGCAGGTCAGCTTACTTGGAAATCAAATTAAAAAGTGATTTAAATGAAGGGTAGGTGGAGTAGGTGTACATGTCTGCTAATCTACACTAGGACTTTCTCTCTATGGAAGATACAAGAAGTCTTGTAAATAGGGAATAGTTTTATGTTTTCAAAATGTATATATCAATATGTAATGTAAAATATAAATGTCTAATTGTCAAACACGTGGAAGTCTGTAGAGATTGTTTTTTGAATCAGTAAGAATGAAGCCTTGAATTCATGAAATTGAGACTCTTGAGGGGCAAGTGGTTAAGTGGGGCAAACCAAGAGTTAATGTATGGCAAGGTTGCTTAAGATCAGGGGTGCAGTCTGTTTTTATTACCGAGGCAGAGTTTGGTGATACCAACACATGGCACTACCATGAGGAGAGAAGATAAATTTAGATTGAATGATTTCTCAGTTAAACAGATCCAACAGGGAGTTTATAATAAAACAATTTACACTCACTTTGGAATATGACAATGGCAATTTTTCTTGTGTTGAAAACAAACCATTACTGATGTATGTTTGTGACCCAGCAGGAAGTTTTCTAATACAGACTATTTCTACATCTATTCAGTAAGAGATGCAATTTGTCCAACTTGTCTAGCAGTATATAATATCATGTATTATTACTGCTGTCACATTTTCCTATGATACTGAAATTCTGGTGAGATATTTAGATTCCTCTGGAATCCCCCAGATGTCCCTCTTCCTTGAAGGTTTAGCTCTTAATGAATTAGAGGCTTAAATTCACTCTTCTGTTTTTAAGAGTTCATTGAAAATATTTGTGGTGGAATCTCTGATTCTAAAAAAAATAATATCAGGTAACATTTTGACATATATGGTATTGATTTTCCATGCGCACGCTGTAATCAGGAGTGTTTCCTTTGTCAGTGCAGTAAATCAGGGTGGAAGAACTGACTTCCTTTTTACAGGAAATTTTAGTTGCATTTGAATTGCTTAATATTACAAGTATTGCTCTTACTTTTATTTTAGCTGTGTCAGTAGGAGGAAAGGATGTCAGTGTTCCTAAACTCCGAGGTTCCAAGTTTCTGTCTACTTCAGTATGGATCTAACAAAACCCCATATAAGACTGGTACAGTTTGTAGAGCATGGGGCCAGAGGATTGCTTAAGACCAACTGAACCTTTGGACCACTTTTCATCAGAACTATGATCGCTTCATATTTTCCCTTTACAATAATAAAGTCCAGTTTCTTCAGTACACAGAATCACAGAATGTTGGGAGTTGGAAGGAACCTCAAAAGATCATCTAGTCTAACCCCTCCCCGCCTGAGTAGGTCACACAGAAATGTGTCCAGGTGGGTCTTGAATGTCTCCAGAGATGGAAACTCCACAACCTCTCTGGGCAGCCTGTTCCAGTGATCTGTGACCCTCAGAATGAAATTGCTTTTCCTTATGTTCACATGGAATGTCCTGTGCTTCAGCTTGCACCCACTTCCCCTTGTCCTATCACTGGCCATCACTGAAAAGAGTCTGGCTCCATCCTCCTGACACTCTTTCCTTCCTGTTTAGTTTTTAATTATGAGGAGTATTCATGGAACAGAAAGTGCTAGTTCCACTTTTACAATGGCAGGAGGCTTCTCTGGTTCATCAAGGGAAACCATTTTTGTAGTGGAGGAGAAACATCTAGGACCAGATTAGTAATTCTGTGTCTTCATTTTATTTTCTGACTAACTTTCTGCAGGTGTAGGTGGGGCAGGAGAAAGCCTAAACCAATGAAAGGCAAGGAATAGTATGTAATTAGAAGAGATTGTTCACCAGAGGAAGAACATGACACAGCCAGAAAGCTTGGAATTCAGCTCTGAAGCTGAATGATTGCCAGCCACATTAGTAATTGACAATTTTCTTTGTAATTTAAAAAAAAGTTTGTTTGATCATTAGATATTGCTAAACATATGGTAGATGAATTAAAACATAATTTGCAGGTAAATAAAAATTTAAAACTTTGACTTGTCTATTTGAACTTGAAGTTTATTTGAGAAGTATTTCTCAAATAAAGATGCAAGACATGCCATGCAAATCTTCAGGTTAAACCAAAAGTTGCTTAGATCAGTCCAATTATTAAAATTTGATACATTCTTCTTGGAGTCAGGCTGACACTGGCTAGGCAGAAATGAAGACTGTGTTAGGGTTTCAGGAAAGAAATTCCTCACTTGTCTTTGGATCCAGTGTAACTGAAGTGTTTCTGATGTTCTGGGCATAGGAAAACATGCTTAATCTGCAGTATGTATTAGGTTGGTTGGTTGTGTTGGAGATGAGAAAATGACCAACTTTCATAACTGCCTCAGTCTTGGTGAGGAGAGAATGTTTCTTTCATAATGATCTGTGATGTTCCAGGAATCAGTGTACAGTGTTGTGTCACTGTCCCTGGGACTTTGAAGGACATTGAGGGGACAGATGAAAACTCATTTTTTTAATGTCACAAATGAACTTACAGTTCTGTGAGTAAGAGTTAACAAGGGAAATACTTCTGTCACATGGCACTGTTTCAGCATCTATTGAAACACCTTTTAGCCATTCACAACTGAAGAACTTCCATTAAATTAAGATAATTGAGAAGAAATTTTTCCACTTGTCTATGTATTACATATTTACACCTCCTAAGGTGAGAATTTTGTCAAATTTAGGAGACTTTGAATCCTCTGTGGAACTTTCATTTGTCAGAAACAGTTCTGTTGCATGTGAGAACTTGTTCATTAGGAAGGTACAATTTTTTATTAAAGACTGACTGCGCTAGCTAGCAGTCTAAATTGGTATAATTAATGGCCTTTACCACTATTAGAGTGAAGCAAAATGGTCCAGTATAACTTATACAGGCTTGCAGATTTGTATAATTTTATCAGGTGCTGGCTATCATGCAATAAGACTAAGATGCTGTAGATAGATCACATTACTGGATAAAGCAGACACCTTTACTTGCAGGTTTGGAAACTTTCAAAATATTCTACCCTTCAGTTGTAAAATCACAGGCTTCCAGACACAATTTACTAAATATATCTCCTAGTAGGTTGTCATAGTAGGAACTTTTTTCCTCTGTGCATGATTCACCATAGAGCAGTAACTTCCTTGTACTCCAAGGTAGTGGGTGACAATGGGCTGATCTGGTCGTGAATTCATATCATATTCAAATATAGCAACATCTTGATGATATGATGATTACCACTTTGCAATTTCTATGTCTTAACTCAGCACAGCAACATAACATTCCTAATGAGATATGGCAATAATTTGCCTGTCACAAAATGATCTTTTCCCTTCTAAGTGACAGTGTGTTACCATTACAAACATGTCCCCATCTACTAAAGCACTAATGAATAGAGGTCTAGCATTATCATGTTAGGTGTTTATGCTATTTGATAAAGCACAGAACTTGATTGGGATCAAAACTATTCAAATAGTGCACAAATCCTGGAGTTAGTTAAGCCAGTGAGGGTATCTCTTTTTTGCCTACAGGAGCCTCGAACTATTCAGGAAATAGTTGGGGCAAACAAAGAGATTTTCAAAGAGGAAGAGTTAGGCATTGCAGTCTTACTGTAAGTTTTCATAAGCAATTCCTCTTTGAAACTTCAAGCCATTGTTCATGTAAGGCTCAGTTTTGGACTCCCTCTTTAGGCTCTGAGCCCACAATTTTATACGGGATTAATTTCACGCATGTGGTAGGGCTACTTAAGTCTGAAGTTAGGCACATGTGAAAGTGTTTTCAGGATCAGAGCTGTAGGAGAGATTCACATTTATTTTGATGGGAGTTTTGCCTGAATGCAGATTGAGCACGTGCTACAAAAGCTACTCTGACACTCCAGTTGGACTGGGGTAACCAGGGAGAGGTTAATTGAGATACATGACTATTGCTATTTTTCTAAGCTCATCAGAGGAAAATTATTTTTTTCACTGACGAATTTCCTTAGTGTTGTAGGTTTGTTTACTTCATAATACATGTAGTAGTTTATATATAGCTTAATGTCAGTATCAAATAACTTCTTTACTGTTGCTTTTGTATTATTTCACTTACTATAAGTGAAATAATACACTTACTATTAAGATTAATCACTATTGTGATTAAGAAGGTAGTGTAAATCTTCAGAGTACACATTTTATGTGCAGTGATACGCTACACTTTGTGAATTCTTTTAAAGCCATTGTATCATTTAAAAAAGCACGGTATTTCTTTGCTGTGTTGTGAGTTTTTTGTCATTTTTACAAAATCAATGAGGATGACTTTGAATACGTGAATAGGGTAAAGCTATTGGCTATTCAGAAGTTTAGAATTGTGTTTGAATCATGCATACCAGTCAAAATCTATGGATATTATGTAGCTCATAAAATAACTGAAGTTAGTTTTTAATAAATATTTTTAGATTCCCATTTTAACATAATACCACACCCCCTGCATTAGATCTTGCAGGATCTAACGGAGACTTGGGCTTCAGAGGGTTGTGTTAGTTTGTAGTACTGCTGTGCTTATTGACATGAACCTAGATATTGTGGTTTCTCAATAAAACTAGTTTCTGAAGTGAATCTAAAGGTGCACTGTTTGATATGTTTTGAGAACACTGCACAAAAGCCTGTGAACTGCTCTTCAGCAGTGCAGTGTCTGTAGACAGGTGGGGCAGGTAGATACAGGACTTTGTGACACTTTTGAGCCAGTGTACTGGAGTTCCAGTGTAGACTTCTAACTACAGGACTGTGTATGATTTCACTGGTAACACTTTCCCCAGGTATTCCCTGTCTGAATGCAGAAACTGATCTAAGCCTGGTTTTGAGCATGTACTAGTGTGGGGCAGGTGCTCAGGCCAGCTATAGCCTATCTCTAATTACAGTGTAGCATGCCTTAGGTTGATTTAAAGAACACTTTCACTTCAGCAAATTATGATCTGGCTTTGGCTTCACCAGTACTATCCCAGTATGTTGCTTTTAAAAGCTACAAATCTTTAAGAAATTCTGAAAATACTGTGACCAGTACCTGTGACTGGTACTTGACTGTCACATCGGCTCTGTTCTGTAGCTGCCGAATGCAAGGTCAAGCACGCAAACAGGAGTGATGAGATGGTGCCAGCAACAAATCCATATTTGGGAAAGAGCACTATGTGAAATACTTGTGTTTGACAGAAACTCCCCTTATTTAGCATTTATTCCTCTTTGCCATCTACATGCTATCAGGTGTCTGATGGAATAGAACAAGTCTTGGATGGCTCATAAACAGTCTTTCCAGAATGTAACAAAATAATGTAGTCTTCTACATCTTAGATTCTCTTCCACCTGTTTCACTGCTGGCTGCCTAATATAACTTAACACAGGCCAGCTTACAGCATTGATCATTTTTGGATGGTACTAAAGTAGAATAGGTTCAAAGTGGTGACATGGAAGTGAAGAACTGTAATTATCTGTGTCTTGACCCTCCATCAGCAGAGTTTATCCAGGATTTTACCAAAGGTATTAGAATTGCTTGAACAATTCTGATGTAAACTAAAGTTGGATCATTCTTATTCTAATACCTCATCAGCCAGAATAATGTGATGAAGAGTGTCGCTAGTCACTTTGGCTGGGAAGATTAAGGGAGTACTTGGTAAAGTGATTAGAAAAACTCTGATGTATGTGAGAAAACGAAAAACCTATTCCATTTTTACTGAAACATACAGAGAATCTTGAAACTGCTCAAGCAAGGCTATGTTCCAAAATGCCAATATGGTACATTATTAATTTTGAGCAAATATGTACAAAAAAGCACACAGAAGGTAAGTAATATAGAGCAGATGCAAAATATTTCTTTAGTAAGATTGCTTGAATATTTCCTGTGACATGAACATATTTGTAGTTGCAAACCGTTTTCTTCTGAAACAAAATCATGACTCACAGTTGACATAATTTCTGTTACAATAGGATGAAAATGCATTTAAAATGCTACATGAAAATAAATTCTTTACAGTACCTCCAAAAGCTGGATTTAGTTGGAGAAACTGAGGAATAAATACTCAGTGCTAAACTGCATTACTAAGCCTCAACTTCTCTGTATTTGGATACTTGGTCTTCTGATACTAGAAGCTTCTGATACATGTATGTTGACTCAACCCACAGACTAGTAACTAGCATGTAGAAATGAGCCATCTCTGAAGTATGTAACATTTCTGGCATAAGCATAAATGTCAGAGATAATTAGGAAAATTGGTGCAGCAAAAAATTTACATCTGTGAAAGCTGAATTTAATATTTGAATGATGTAATGATGTATACTAAAGTTCCCGTGAGTTTGAAAGTCCCTATTGAAATAGCTATTGACAAGTTCTTTTATGAACTCGGTGCACTACCCGCTCAGCAGCACACTGTCATTTTAGAGCAATTGCCCAGCAAACTTTTAAAATGCTGTCACAAAAAATTGCTAAAACAGAGGTAGCTCTTTAATTTGTCTGCCACTTTTTCTGTCACTCCTACTGCACTTTATGTTGAGTGCAAGGTTTAGCTGTCACGTCTGAAGTCCTTCCACATATTTCTAGAGGTTGGGTTGAGGCCATTGTTGCCAATTTGTCCTACAATGTTAAGGGAAGTTTTAAATAAAAATATTTTATTCACACTTCTTTTACTTGTAGCTTTAATATGGAAGATAAGACTTTATTCTGCCTATAGTTGGGCAAACAATTTGGGATTTGTAAAAGAATGAGTTTCACCAGAGATCCTGACTTGTCCAAATCCAGTTGTTTCACAGGGATACATATATGTGTGTGTATATATGTTTGCATGTGTGTACATACACACACATACATAATTTTCCCTATTTGTGTCTGTATATAAGTATATAAAAATACAGTTGCTCAAGACTGGACATTAATTGATGTTCTGTCCAGGTATAGGTTCATCCTGTGAACACTTTCTTCTTATACAAGATGAAAAGGCATCAGTAGAAAGTTTGAGAACAACTCACCTCAGACTTACACAGGTGTATGGGGCACCCAGCTGGGATGTGAGAGCACACTAAAGGAAGACTCAAACCTGCTTGTGTGCACTGTATATTTGTAGTGGTCATTGGTTTATCCAAATATGAAACAGTAAAGCATTTGAAAGCTTTGAATTTCCATGAGATGGGAAAACCTTTTACACAGTTCTAGATCCAGGAATTTTCTTGCACATTAGCTACTCTTGTGTGGTCCCGGAGGCAGGAAGGCAAAAACATAATTCAGTGTTTTGTACTTCTCTTCTAGAAGGCTATATTATCTGCTTGCTTTTTTTTTTTTTTTTTTTGGGTCTTTCCAAGCAATAAAATTCTTTGTCATCATTCTCCTGGGACTGAGTGGAGGTGTAAGACATGGGAAGAGTTCCTTTAATATCACAAGATAGTTACACACACTTCCATGTGGTTAGTGTTGGTCTTCACTGGATATCCTGAGATCATGAACAAGGAGTAGGAGGAAATGTCTGGGTATGTTATCCTTCTTACAAGGACAACTTAACTATGGCAGATATTGCTGACTCTACAATTGAAATTGAGTGTAAAATTCTGAATTAAAGCAACCTGATCAACTAAATGCTCTTACTACTAGAAAACGGTTTCTGCTGTCTGAATCCCATCACGATTGGAAACTGCATTAGGAAGAGACAGCTGAATTTCATTATCACGTGGATCATTTTTTGTTTTCCCATTTCTTAAACATAATTTTCATATTTATCTTTCCTATTTTGATGGTAAAATGTGAAAGAAAAAAATACTGCTTATAGGATTACTTTTAGATTTCAGTAAAAGAAGCGGCATTTTAATTTTCACCATCATTTAATTCCCTCAAGTGACTAGTTACCAAAGTAAAAACATGAAGAGCCAAGTATGATATATACATTTAAATGATGGAAGAAAAAGTGGCTTTAACATACAGTTACTAACAGTTTACACATTTGACTGTAGGGGGAGTGAATATTCATAATACGAGAAATTTCACAATGTGGAAAGACATTAGTAGTTACTGACAATCTGTAGATATCAAAGAATGAGCACTGGCACATTAATAAGGAACTTAAAAGCAGTTCCACAGTCTAACATCTTGGTAACTATAAAACTACAACTTCTACATGAGTCATATTTTTGAACTCCTAACTATCATATAAAATTTAGCTAGAACACATTTTTCTTGATACAAATGAGTATATTAATTTCCATAAGATATTATCTCTTACCATATATTTAATTCAGATTCTTTCTACTTGCACTAAAATAATTGCTTACAATATACTGACTTGATTTTATATAGCTAATTAGAGCAGTGCATGGAAAAAAATAGGTTTGCAGGTAATACTGAAATTAAATATGTTAATCTGTACCTCAGCACACACATTTTGTATGAGCTTTAATTTGCTATATAAATTATAGTTCTGTGTTTATAAAATGCCCTTGAAAGAATGTCCTATTTTTTGAATACTAATACCATAGGGAAACAAATATACAAAGCTTTTAGCTATAGGCTATATTTGCATAAATTAAGGCAAGTAGTCTTGAATATCCAACTGAAGATACACTTTTAAAAGATATTATACATATAGTTGATAAGACTTTGTGTATTTAAGATTTAAATTTAGTTACAATATAAATAAATAAATAAAATGCCTTTCACGATAGGCAAGTAAATTTTGAACAATGAGGCATAAGTAGTATAATAAATAGACTGTGATTTATCAGCAGGAGCACTGACCAAGTAATTCAAAAGGCTCTGAACCCATTCCTGTACGAGCTAGTAGCAAATATCTCCAATACTGGTCTGCTCCACAGGTTTGTTCCAGAGAAAGCTGTTACGGCACTCTCAGTGTAGCTGCCCAGGGCACTGTATGCATTGTGTGACATGACTGCAGTGACATGTGCAATTCCCCACACAGATTCTGGTAACCTCATCTCTTTCAAAAAATCCTCACTGTTTAGAAAACTCTCCTTCCACATGAATTCATTTGAGATTCACTAGTGATGTGGAGGAGGCAATAGAAATCTTTGATGCAGAGCATGTCCCAAATTTGAATTACAGTTTGTTAAGACAAAGGGATATGCATGACCAAGGCACTTTTATGCCTTTTTTTTTTTTCATTGTCAGCATGATTTAAAAGTTTCTTTTCTGTTCATGCAATGTCAGTAAATCCAGTATTGGGATAGGATCCTTAAGTGTGTACAAGAACCTAAATCCTTCCCATTTCTGTCTCAGGAAGAGTATCTCTACTGAAGGTATGTAACCACAGATTGTGGAATATATAGGAAACATTGCATGGCATTCCAAATGCATCACTGAAAATGCTTATTGTAAAAATGCACCTGAATTAATTTTTATTTCCAGTAACTCTGTATCAGTAAACAAGATCTTGTAATCACTGGTCATAAAGTTTTTATGTGTATGGGACTTAGACATTTAATAGTGTTAGAAATCACATTTAGGCCATATGTTATAGCTTTCTTTGCCATTGTAAGAGGCAGCAGTATGCTCCGAGTCTTCCTACTAGCTTCACAGCAGAACAGAAAACTGAGAGTTAATTTAACCTTCAGACTGTCAAAGTAAAATAAACAGTTTTTAAAATGAAAATAGCTAGTCTGGAATAGTTCACAGTGAAGAACTTCATTTTTTATTCATTCTCTTCATACAAGGTGAAGATCATACAAGTGAATGTCTAATATTGTCCCTCTAAGGGAGTGTCATTGAAAGTACCATCCGGAATTAATGGTTTGATGATGCTGAAGCTAGAGAAAACTGTTACAGAATCTAATGTTTTGTAGTGACAGCACTATTTTTAGGTAAAGATCTTCCCCGTGTATTTTGTTCATTCTATATAATGCTGTTAGTGCAAAATAAATAGTGAGTTTAACTTCCTGGCAAAATAACCCTTCAGCAACAGCTTTCCAATAAGATTATTTTAATTGCTCATTGCTACTTGCAGTTATATGGAAGTTGGTATAGCACAACAATAAATCTCCTCCTTTACCAGAAGAAGAAAAAAAGCGGCTTTCCTTAACCAAATGTCACCAGCTATGACTAAATACATGTCAGTATGAGCCAAAGCCCTAGTTATGAGAGTCAGTAGAAGAAATATAGCCACTAGTGATACTTTTATCGATCTTTAAACCATGATCAGAGGTTCATGGGACACCTTTTTACCTGTCTTCTCAATTACTAATCTGGCAGAAACTACAGAGTAGCAAATAAAAAAGAAAAGCGAACATTTTAAATTTGAAAATTTCAACAAAACTCAACTTAGACCATGGAATGGTGTTGAAGAGAAATCTCCCACAGGAAGACATCTGCCCCAGAAGTATGATAGAAATCCTGTTGACCAGTCAATTTTTCTTTTTCTCATTTTAGAAATATCACAGAACACTTAGCTGAACTGTACTGTTTTCAGGGCCAGTTAGGATAGAAGACCATCATTTACAATTTCAAGATGTGATGAAAATACACAGTTGGAGTGGTCAAGAAAGACTGTTTCCTAGCAATTATACTGACAAGTTAACTATGACTAGAGAGAGAAACGTAGCAACGGAATGATAAGGAGAATGATAAAGGTCTAACACAACTTCCTAGACTGACTTAGCCTGTGAAGGCACTGGCCAGATTTACTGAGTAGCTCAGCAGATAAAATCCACAAGCTCCACTTAGGGACTGTAGAAATCAGAAAAGGAAATATGAGCCTTGGTCCTTTCCTCCCACTGCAGTGACAGTTCATCCAATCTGTTAGTTCATTTGTACTAAAAGCAATGTAATTTGGTTCTCCTTCAGAAATATCAGCCAAGATAAAGTGAAACTTTAAAGTGGAACAATTTGCTGCAAGAGTTGTTAAATTCTGTCAGTCTTTCTTTGGAATATTGGGGGGGGGAAGGGAGGGTACAAAATGGGGATGCACTGAAAATTTCAGGATACTCTCTGAAGTAGAGAATAGTTGAATAGAATGTGGAACATACAGGCAACCTAAGAATCACAAGAGGGAGGAGACAGAAAAAGGAAGGAGAGAAAAAAACACACGAATAAAGGCCATTCCTGCCCTTTTAGACTATAGTTTTAACCAGACATCACGCCAGTCTCAGCATCTCTGAATTAGTGTTTCAGTGAGGTGAGAGCTTACGTAATTAATTTCAAAACAATAGTTTGGTTAGAAAAGCAAGTAATTAAACCCACAGTTGTTCATCTTCATGTTTAAAGATGAAAAATACCTGTACTAAAACATGCTGAGAAGAGCACACTAGAATATTTTTGTTTCTAAGATTGCTGTAGGGCATTAAACCAATCACAACACTTGCATCTGATACAAGGTCCTTTTGATTAATTAGTCAACAAAGGTCAGGTCTTGAGTCAATGCACCAGAATCATCAGCCTGAAGTGGACTAAATCTAATTATTCCCAGTCCTACTATCAGACAAAGATTTTTCTTTTTGATAATGACTTCTAATAGGAAGAATTTCCTCCTTCGAAAAGAGAATAAAAGATCATTCTTCAAAATCAGTTTTGCATCAACATACATTATTATATGAAAACTGCAAGTACCATTTTTTTATTTGAACATCTGCTTTTTTGATTTTTAAAATCTGTGACTAATATAGAATCATAGAATGTACTGAGTTGGAAGGGACCCATAAGGATCATCAAGTCCAACTCCTGCACTGATTGTAAAGGGAAACATTGAAGCCTGTTGACATAGTTTTCCTCCCTTTTCATAAAAATCACTCAGAGCAACCATATCATCATCCATTTAGCTACTAAACCTCAACTGTAACTGCCTTCAGAAAGAAACTCTTCTGTTCTTTCCTTGATGTCCATTTTGAATTTAACAATGCATATTTTCAACAGCACCCAACTATGTCTTTGCTCATCGCTGTGGCCCTTTAAGTATTTCACAGTTATTGTGTCCTTTTGCTGACTGGGAATTTCATCACGTTGAGAATAGGAATAAGCTCAACCAGAACTCTTCCATCTGTCGCTTTGACTACATTCTGAATATAACTGTTTAGCGGGAGGAATGATGGTAGATATAAACCTCATATTTGTGTCTCAGTACTCCCTTTGGCTCTTGGCTGTTTTGTGTTTCTGGCCAGAGGTGTCTGTGCTTCAGCAACCTACAACTAAAAGGAAGATTCTCAGGTTCAGTGACAAAATCATAGAATCTGTAGCAGTTCAAAGGCTGCCCTGATTTATAATGGTAAATGAATTATTGCTCAACTATTAGAGGAAAAAAAAAGATCTGATTAAAAGCCATTCTCCTAGCTGCACAACATGGACTTGTACTCTATATAGTGGGATCTGTTCCTATTTCACTAATAAAACAATTCCCTGCATGCCTAATAAAACAATCAAACCTTCTTTCTTGCCACCCAAATCTGCCGGTATATTGCAAGCTTGGCTATTGGCCTCCTTGTCAAGCTTGGGAAAAAACTGCTCATTCTGGGTTAAATGGCTGAAGTGCTTTTGCATATACTGAATGCAATTTTCTCACGATATGTTTGCATGATTTATGATATATCATGTTGTATTGCATGTCTATATAGGGCTGTACACAGATTTAATAACTGGATTTAAACACTTTTTAGTATCTCTGCAAAATAAAGATGAAGGGGATCTATTTGCCACCAAGGGCAGACTGGTCTTCTCCTTTATGCTTAAAGGAATAAGATGGTGGTTTGTGGGTTACAGCTCAGGAAATGAAATAGCTGAAACTGCAGATTGCAAATGAGCATAAACAGGAGAAAATATTTTGGGGTTTTTTTTGTTTGTTTGTTTTGTTTGTTTTCATTATACAGATATAAAAGGCTCCTCTTTGGTCTAGTATTGAAGTTTCCATTTTCTGTAATAAAATACATGTCCTTTACTTCAGACAACTTCTCGTTAAGGTAGATCAAGAATTTGAACAAAATAACACAATTAAAAGAGAGGGTATTTTGTACTCTGACTATAAAACTCAAATTATTATATACAGTGGAAAGTTCTCATTCACTGCAATTACTCAGTGGTCTGAGAGATCACTTATTCGAGGCAATAGAATAAATATTAAATAATATCTACAGATTAACTGTTTGGGGCTTGATCCTATAAATACTCCTATGAGTAATCCAAATGAAGTAATTTCTTCCTAAATTATTCTTTCTAAATGCTTTAAAAAAATGTAGTGGCTATATTATAGAAAGATACTATTTTTTTAATACTTTCCCAACAGATGGTGTCCCCTGCCAGCCTCCACATTGGCTTCAGGGCACAGCACAACTGGTTTCTGGTATCTTTTTTTTTTCTCCACCCCAATCTGTGAAAACTCCCAGCCCTGTGAAATGCCTTGAGTTGGACCCTTGTGGGGACCGCTGAATCAGGATAAATTGAGTACGGTATTTGCAAGCATTGGTTTGTGGCTGCCAACATTTGAGCCAGATTGTGCCCTGGCCAGCAGTTCATACTTGCGGCTCTTCCTCTCCACAGAGCAGAGGCCAGCTGAAGTGTTGGCCCGTGCAGTCTGTGGTGACTGCGCTGAAGCTCGAGGTGTGCCATCAGTCCACAGGTCAGACGGTTACACGTATGGCCAGCCTCATTCTTCAGAGGACAGGACTGATGCCCAGCTGGCACGCCAAGTGGAAGCGCAACTGCCCCAGCCAGTCCTCCTTCAGCTCTGAAGGCCCAGCCAGGCGATGCCGGCTAGGGACCCTCTCCCGTTATCGGGGCAGGTAGGCAGTGCGCTGTCTAGGCGAGCGCTTGGGCTTGCGGGAAGGCAGGCCGCTGCGCAGGTCCCTGCGGTAAGCTCGGGGCTGCCTGACCGCCAGAGCTGTGCTCGGCCCTCCCGGAGAGCGACTCCTGCACAGGCCGCGGCCGGTGGGGCCCTGCGCGGAGCTGGAATCCCGCAGGTGAGGTGCTCCCCCCCCGCGCGGCTCCGGCGGCTTCCGCTGCGGAGCGGCCTGGGCCAGGCAGCGCCGTCCGGGCTGGAGGCCGGGCCGGGCGGGGCGCGGAGCCCGGGCCGGGCAAGGGCAGGCTGCCGCCTGGTGACGGCCGCGGCGCGGGTAATCACGCGTCCCCCTCTCGCGGCTGATTTGCAAGAGCAGATTAATCAGAGCGCGCGGCTTGATGAAATTTGCTGTTATTGTGCCCATTTTTAGCAACATCTTTTATTATCTTCATTATTCATTTACAGGGGACCGGCATCAATTATGCAAATGAGTTCACAGACTTTGCAGATTACTTCATTTGCCGCTATTGTTTGTGGAAATTTAATTATTAAATATTATTAAGCTTGCGTTTTCTTCAATTTTCCAAGGCTTAGTTTCATTTGATTTTTCCTCCAGCTGCTCTCGTTTCCTTTCAGTGCCAAAACAGCTCCTCATCAAAGCGGCTCTGGCATGTGAAGACCAAATAAAATCTCCTCAATTTAATAATTTTGATGTTAGTCCCTTGTTCTCAGCTGCTTGCTCAAAGCAATGCAGAGAGAAACGCAGAGCACATTCAATTTAATGAGCAGAAATTGAATTCAAGTTTGTTCGGAATTGACTTCAATTAAGCAGAGTCTTAATGATAAATTAATCTCTTTTCTTTATTCCCTAGAATTTGTTTTTCAAAGTAGGAAATTGGACTACATTGAAAGACCAAATAAAGAATACCAATTTTAACTAGATTATGGAACTGATAGCAAAATTTAATTCTTTATAGTAACGTAGTTGGACAAATACCATTCACTCTATGGCATGTATTATAATTTATATTCATTGTTACCACTCACACTTTCATGGCATGGATAAAATGGCAGTTGAATTAAATATGGGCTTGTAATAGACTTCAGAGTTTTAATCTTTATTAAGAAACTCTAATTGAATGCATAATTAGCTTTTCAGGGTCTAGGAAACTACGTTTAATATCTATGTGGGTTGAAAACATAGATCAGGCTTTTTTTTAAGAGCATTTTTTATGAGTTTATTTTTTTAGGAGAAATTACCTCGTAACATGGCTTGTATAAAAAAACGCATTTTAATTTCATTGCAAGAATCTATGTATGTAGGAGCCTTAACAAGTGGGTTTTTTGTGCACCTGTGAATGCCCAAGGACAGCCCTTCCTACATTATGGGTCAGTGATGGGTAGTACAACCTTCTTTCACTAGGGCAACTCAAGATACCTTGTGCCTGTACCCAGGAAAAGATGCAGGCTAAACAAGCCGATGCTTATGAATAGTGGTGGGACTGTACCCTCTTTATTCTATGTTACATGCAGTTCTACCACACTTAGTCATCTTAATACCTCCATTATTTTCCTCTGTGCCATCACTATCTTCATAAGGGTCAAGCTCTTTGAGTTTTATGAGAACAATGTTGGGTAGGGTTTTTTTGCGAGTGGAGTGATTTAGGTTCCTGCTCAAGGTTTTCAAAGATGATTGAGTCTCTTCATGATGTCTTGAGATGGTCATCTCATTGATAATTTTTGAAAATTTTATCCTATGCTGCTGCTTATGGTTGAACCTCTAAGAATAGTGTTAGATGAGGGATATTTCAAGCCAATCTCTGTATTCATATTTATGTTTAAAATTAACAGGAAATCCACCCATAGTGCTAGCATTTGTGCTGAATACAAACATGCTATCCAGTGATGTCTCAGGTAGTCAAGGAATTGCAGTAAGATTAATTACAAATTCAGGGGAGTGTCTGCTTTTGGATTTCAGTGAACAGAGTGGTAAGTTCTACCAGCCAAGGAGCATTCAGTCCTCAGCTTTACCTACCCATATGTTCTTTGGTTCCCAGACACTGAGAAAAAGTATACACTGGGTTTTTTTCAGTTTTTCTTTTAGTTTTTTTTTTTTAAATAAGGTGTAATAAATTGAACAATTTCCTTTAGACACTTTTTTTGCAGTCTGTGCCTGACTTATGAGCACCTCCCACTGTGTGTCTAGCACTGGTATGTTTCTGTTTCCCTAGAGTTTCCCGTTATGTTTTCTTGGTGTAAAGGATCAAGAGCCCGCCAACAGACTCTGCATGGCACACAATTGAAAATATATTAGGGCAATATGTTTGTTTTTACAGATCTGTGAGATTAAGTGTTACTGACTTAAGGATACCTATGTCCTGAAGTGTGTGGGGCTCCAAAGATTTTGTTTCCATTTTCGGAATTATTTTTTCTCATATATATTCTTTTCTATTTGTGAAAAAGGGTCAGAAATTTTCTGGAAGTGATAAAGATTTGTTTGTTGAAATGACCATGTAGAATACATTTCAGAGCTGCAGTTATTTAGAAAGAGATGGAGTAAATGTATTTACAAGAAACTGTAATTGTAATTCATAGATAGCTGTGTGCTTTCATGTAGGAATCAGTCCAAGTGTTTTCCACTAGGCATAGACCAGATTTATAAAAATGCTGAGGTGCTCATGGTCACAGAAAGACTTGCAAAGGTGAGAGATGTCAAAGCTTCAGCAGTCGTTACAGCCTACGTGTCTGATTAAACCTGGTTTTAGGGATGATACTGTAGGTGTCACTCACACACACACACATGTTCAACAATTGATGACATTATAAAACATCTACAAAGCAGTCATTAAGATAGTGTTCCTGTTAGAAATACCTATACCATAATAGCTCTGTGGTATTCCATATTCCCTTGTATATCACTGATTCTCTTATCAACTTCTTCAGTGCACAAGCATTAAAGGCTTTTTATTGCATATAGATCTTACAAGTTCACTTTAAGGTCTGACCGTTAAACCAAGCTCTTTCCATCTATTTGTCATCATTTGTAGTAATGGTGCTGCAGTTAGGTGCCTCCCTTCTGCAGTCCCAGTGTTGTCTGATTAGACTCTTGTTGACACCAGTGCAGATCACACTACTATCTTTTCCTTTCATCTGAAAAAGCCCTACAGGGCCCTATATGTGGTACAGTGAAACAGTTTCTCAAAGTTACTTGTCTTATGTACAAAGGAAGACCATATGTCAAAACAGCTTTTTTTTTTTTTATCTTAAACTGACTTTCCCTGTTTCAGAACTGAATCTGATCTCAGTGAACATGTCCTTTCTTTTGCCTCTAAGTTAAGAGTACATTTTCCCAGGAGGTTTGGCTGTTTTTGAATCTCTCAGGAAGAAATGGGATGACTCCATAAGCAAAATTCAGCCAAAGCAGTAACTTTCCTAGAAAGGAAAGGAGCCATAAGAACAACTTCAGCTGCTATGTTCTGCATCTGAGCCACAGAGATACTGTGCATGTATTAATAAGCCTTTTAAAACAGAAAGTTTAGTTCCTTTACAAGAAAATTTGACTCAGTTTTGGGTACACTAATGAGTATAAGTAGCTAGTAAATTACCTGGCTTGGCTGTAAGCTCCAACTCTGTACTTCTCAAAGTAGGGTGATACAAGATACTGGAAAAGGAAATCAGTTGTTGCTTGTTCCTTCAAGAAAAATGCAAAGGGGAGAAAAAGATCACTTTCCTTAGATTGTTCTTTGCCTGTATGGAAGAGCTCTGCTTTGTTGGGCTTTACCCACCTACACTATAAATAATGCTCCACTTACAGGAGGCATATTATTATATATTATTATTCTGAGTTTATTTTCTGGTGATTGTGAAATAATACATTTCTTATGATGAATATTGAACACCTTTAATTAATTTATTACTACAGTATTGTTTTCAGTGCTGCTCTTTTCAGTTTTTTTTTTCTGCAAGCATTTTCAGCAGTCCTGTCAGTAAAAGCATGTAGCAAAAAGAGTAAGGTTAACTATTCAAAAGGTAAGAAATGTCACACTTATAAAATCTCTTTAAGAGGCAACTCTTGACTACATTGTCAGCTACTTTTTCTGAAGTACAATTATCATATCACTTCAGATAATGTTGCATTTTGTGCTGTTGAGCACTTTGTATATGCCAGAGAGTCTGGCAAATCAATTACCTGTCTTCAGCTTTTCAGTGTTCACAAGCCCATCTGCATTCATGACTATTGCAGTCTCTTTCCACCACTCTGTGTTCTGTTCCCCTGTTCAAAGGCAAAGCATGAATTCGCTGATCCACCAACACCTGAGAATTGTCTAGTGAATAATTCTGTAAGTCACAGCTGGTTTACTTCACAGGTTTATTCTACATTGCAGGTATCCATATCCATATTTCAAGCCTGGCTGGTACATTTAACTTTCTAGGATGGAACAAAGCTGTATTCTTGATGTACTTTTGTTATCCAAGAATTGAGAAAATGTTCTAGAAATACTGTATTTTTTTTCAGCTAAAACTCACTGTTACTTGTTGATAATGGGTTGGCCACTGTTGTTGCATAATTTGACTACTTGTCAGATACGTCGACAAGCTGAAGAACATTGTGAGATGGGACTTGCATTTGTAGGCTAGCTGTGCATGCAGCTCAGCTTCGAAGTCAGAATCTAATCTCAAAATTGAACTTAAGGCAGCATTGCTGCTGGTTAAGGGAAGTCTACAGTGTATGACTTCTGACTAAAATAATAAAATATTTGCTGAAGAGAGATGAGAATTTAATCATATAAAAGTCTGTCAGTAAAGACATACTGGGCCATTATGGCAATGAAAAATATTATATGATACTACATCTGTCTTTGAGTTTGTGGGAGAAAAAATAGGATATTGACAAATAAGTGATTATGTAATTAGACTATACTGTAAAGTATATGCAAAAGGTGTAGAGCTAAAAAGATTTTGTGTTTCTGTCCCGAGTCATGTGGCATTCCTGACATTGTTTTCTGAGAAGTCTCAAAAGTTGAATTACTTTTCTATGAAAAGAAAAAATACTAAAAAGCAGACTTCCATTATGTGGAGTTACTGGCTTATGACTCTGGAAGTCTTGGTTTCATGTGCTTTAAGGAGATTTTCTCCTTTTCTGTAAAATTTCATGCTGATTTTATTGCAAAAGGGCTGTGCTTTTTCTGGAAGCTCATTTCAGTCTTCATTAAGAAGCTTCCTTTATGCAGGGCCTTCTCATGGAAGACGTGGAAATGGGCTATTACGAAGGTGGGCTGTTATGGAGGCTTTCAGTGAAGAGGAAGCAAGGTCTCTTTTCTCAGTCTTGTGGATTGAAGTCTTGTCTAGAGAGGGGAAAAAAATACTCTACTGAAGATAGGGTAAGAAAAGGGGGGCTTCTGCAGCTGTGATTTTTCAGGGCTTTCTCTGTACCCAGGCCCTTGGATAAAGATTGTTAGCCTTCCTATGGTTCACATACCATGTAAGTGTGTCCTAAAGTGCATAATGCCTGAACTCTGCTTTCCATTATGCCATTCTGAACCAAAGGATGTGCACTTATATTTACTACTAATTTAAGCCTGCATAAGCAAACCCAGAGAGTGAGCACATTGTAAACTAAGCGAGCACTTAGTAAAATAAGTGTGCATTTTTCTCTCTTGCCCATAGCTGTGCAATTTTAGATGAGCCCATGCTGGAATATCAGAGGTCTATCAAGAATCACTTGTAATGAAAACTTATGTAAGAGAGACATTTTGGTGTTCTTTAAAACAGTAACTTACTGTTGTTATTTCATCTCTCTTTTTATGGTAGCTGTCATTAAAATCACTGTTTGACTTGTTTGTGTCAAATGACTGCATTGCAAGTTCTATTTTTTTACTGCCTACTGCGGGGTTTCTTCCACCTTCCCCTTGAGCATCTTTCCTGCAGGAGATAGGATGTTAGACTAAATGGCCTGTGACTCTTGAGCATGTATGGCAATTCCTACAGCCTTAAGTTTGTATATTATATTGAAGCTTTGAAACTCTTGTGTTATGTAGGATATGGTTGCATTGCCCAGGGGTGCAGAGCAGAAGTACCAAAGGAATAAATTAGCAGGATGTCACATTAAAATAATTTTTCAACTGTAATTTAGGTAACTAAATTAATGTGAATTAATTTAGGAATACTTAAAAATAACTTAATCACACCTAAATAACGTACAATATAAACAATAATTAAGGTGGAAAAATCAAGTTTATGTAAAAAGGAGTCTAGACTTTCACTGTTTGTACACCTCAAATAGATTTGTTGAAAAAGAATTGAGTTGGAAGGGAATGCTTTAAATTCCAAATCATGTAGTAAGCATATTGTGGCCTTTCACTCTTTGAGTGTTTCTATAGGGAATTTTTTTGAAACCTGACATTTTCTTCTGACTCAGTTTCCATTACCACGGCTGGCCAAGCCCTTCTGTCCAGTACTGATGTGAATGCAAACTATTATCATTATTCCTGAAAATACATATATTGTCTGATCATTTTTTTTTAAATACATGTGCTATGCTTCTGTTCTATGAAATATTTATCAAATGTCACATAAAGTTGGTGACCACATATATCAGTACTTTTTGATGTGGATGTTTTAACGCAAAGAAAGTTTTAAGGGTAAAATGCAAAGAAGTGCCAGAAGAAAAAGAAGATTTGAAGATTTTGACATAACTGAAATTGATTAAATAGTATGATTAATAATGTGGAAAAACTAATTTTCAAATAGTTTGTGAAAAGCGAGGAATTCCATTCACTGTAATTCATAGGTCAGGTTACCCCAGGAGTGTTAGCACTATTAATTCAGCCTGGAGAAATAGCAAAAAATATCTATTTTCATTTTTCTCGTGAACAGATTTCTTCTACTTGTTAATTTCCTTAGAATGAAAAAGTCCTGTTTGTCCATCCAGGCACCAAAATTCCTTAGGGGACTGTTTCCACAACGGTCAACATTCTATATCAATTCATCTTATTACAACACAATTTTAAAAATTATTGTTTGATTGATGATTTTGGTGACTATTAAATCACTTTGATCATGAAGAACTGAAGTGAAAACTCAGAATCACACTGTCTAGATTCTGATGCTACATGAAAAAGCAAGATCATCCATAACCTGATGACTGCTTGCTGTTTGAGCAAATGAGCAATTTTGTTAAGGTTTGAGACTTAAGGCTCAAGGTGGTGATTGCAGTGGATTCCGTGGTACAGCTTCCAGGAAGTTTACCTAATTTCAGTAATTCTATTATATTTCACAGAATAGACTCAGCAGTTTCCTGTCTGCAAACTTTCTCCCTGTTACTGAGCAATCAGTTGCTTGAAATACAGGCTTTTGACACATAAGGGGAACAGACAGGTGTTTAATCAAGACTCTGCTTAGGTGATAAATGAACCGCTGCAGAGTATAGCTTACTACTCTGTGTAGTGCCTCTCAGCAGAGAATATTCAGCTCTCTGCCAAAAGTTTCATCATGTGAACTTTTGGATCCAGAGCTTTTCCAAAACTCTGGGTAATTGGTGAGGGAGATCCAACGCTATGCATGAACATCAGATTGATTTATAGCCTATTCAACACTACTAGCGTGGTAGTTTTGCAAAGGATGAGATCATAAGCAAGCAGAGAATTTGTCCTAATTAAATTATGTATGTAAACTGTACCTAATATGCAAACAATCCAGAAGTAAAATAAGAAGTCATTATTAGGTTCCATTCCTCTGAAGCTCATGGGTTTTTTTTTTGCTGTTAATGCTCATCTTATGAATGCCATTGACAGAGCTACCCTTAAAAAACCTGCTAAAGAAAAAGATGAAAGTAATTATTGCTTGAACTTTTTTAGACCTCAACCTCAAGCTCTTTTAAAGGAAAAGTAATTAAACGAGGAAAATTAAGATAGTGGGTGAGGAAAACATGAGTCAGAATAAACAGAATACACTAAGTTGCAGAATGCCAACAATGGAAACTTCTGCTGAAGCTGACCTGCACTCCAGTTTACATTCATCGAAGCATCACTTTGCTGTGAGCAAAGGATGATGTGGTGTACAGAAGGCAGTGACTGTCCTGAACTGCATTTCCCACATAACCGATAAAAAATAAGTCTTGCTAAAAAAGGAAGTGACAATCCATATACTTTTCTAGTGCTCACTGCAGACTTTTTCCTAGCAGATGTGGGAGTTACAAATGGAAGTGTATGCATGTCTAGGGACAGTGGTGTCACTGAGGTGAGTCACCTCAAAAGAGAACAGTTGGAGGAAGCACTGCTTTCTTATCCTCGTAGGAGGAAGGGACAATTGGTGGTTGAATATCTCCTTAGTTAATAGGAAGCTTGTTCAGAGAATGTCTGAGTCAGCTCTCTTTTAAGCCTGCTTTTTAAACAGATTGCCCGATGCCTATCCTAGAGAGAAGCTGTCCAGGAGAAGGTTTGTGTACCAGCTGCTTTTTCTGTGGATGAATTAACTTGTTTTTGTTCCATCAGCACAGCAACTTTCATCAACATTCAGCTCTTAGGAAGGAAAACGTTTTAGACTGTGACTGAGGTGGTGCCTGTTACCCACAACTTCTGTAGCATTAGCCTTTGTTATTAACTGGCAAAATCTATTTTCCACTTTAACTTCTCAGTAGTGAGTATATTATTCAATACCAAGACCTGAGGTACGTAAAATAACTGGCAGTATCATACCCATTAAGCTGTCAGTTTTCAGCAGGGCACTCATGATATTACCTATGGCTTCCTGTCTTTCTGACTCCCTCCAACAATCTCCTCTCCATCAGCTGCTTCTCTTATGCCCCAGAAACTGCTGTCAGTGGCCTGGCGATGGCTCATTTGACATGTCTGTCATGTTGTGAAGTGTGTGTAGGAGCTAGATTAAATGAAGAGAAAGCTAGCTCATCTGACTGCCTACTGAGGAGCTTCAGGTCAGGGAAAGCTTTCTCTACATTAGGACTGCAGTAATTGGAGGAGGGAAAGTAGAAGGAGAGGACAGCTCTGCATTAAGGTAGGGAGAGGGGGACAGCAGAGACTGACTGGAGATTGCTGAAGTACATATGCTGTTGGGAGTACAGGAATAATAGCTCTTTTCAGTGCCTCATTGGAGTCTTTGGAAACTTTTAAAGAAATCATTTACTGTCAGCTTTTTCAGCCTTAGTCTTCTTCTGATGCTTGAAGCCAAGGCATTAACTGTTACTGCTTCTGGAAGGTTGGTGGGAGGAAACAGAAGTAGAAGGGCAGTGTAGAAAGGATGAATTTTGTCTGCCTGTGGATAAGAAGAGTGAGGTACCTTTCCCCTCCCTTCCCAAACCCGAGTCCTATTGTGGAGCTCATGGTAGGTTATAGAAAACTCGTCTGAATAATTCTATGCTCTCTGGATATCGGCTGCTTTTTTTCAGTAGATTTGTAATGTCCCAGACATGGTCGTGAGGTGAGCAGTGAACATTTTTGGCACATTTTAAAGTAAAATAAGAGAGAGAGCAGCACTTAAAATTACATTAATGAAAAATCATCCCTGGAAAAGAGTGGAGAGAGTTATTTTTATGCTAGTGTAGATTTTTGATGCCAAGACAATAAAGAGAAACCACAATTTGTTCCATTAAGCTTGTATCATATTGTCAGCACTTGCCCATATGGAAAACATATAAATTGTCATGAAAACATGAAAATGGGACAATTTGGTAATGTTTTGAGTAGACTTTATAAATATCATATGTATTTTTAAATACATAAGTGATGCAGTTTTGAACACAAAAGAACCACAGTTGTGGCAGCCAGATTTTGCTGTGTTCCCAGAGCAGCAAAATTAGCAGAGCTGCAAATGCAGTTATTCAGAAGTTGAAAATCTGGAGTAAGTCAGGAATAGTATTAAGAGATTTGGTGGGAAACCAGTAAAAGCTAAAAAGGGCACAAATACATGTTCTTCTTTTTCACCAGAGGTCAGAGTTTGTGTGTGCACTTCTAGATTTAACTGAGTTTTTTTAGAAGGAGTCATTAAGCCTGACAACTGTCTTGGTAACCGAAGCAAATCTTCAGTTCATGGGTGAATGAAGTGGTGGTACTGTTGGGCATAGGGTAGAAATGTGGGCAGCTCTAAGGTCTTTCACCACATTATGTGCTTGTATGGGTCTGGAAAGTATGAAGGCTGGGTTTGCAGGTTTATTCTTAGCCCTGCTATTAAACAGGACAGTTGTACAGAATATCAGAGCTCAACAGGTATGAATGGAAATGAGGCTGTGCATTAGCTGAGAATCTGGCTCATTATGCAAAGAGGGGAAGAATCAAAGGTATCTATGCACTTTTTTCCTCCTTGCCTTTTCCCACTAACTCTTTCCCCGAAGTTATGTGTTGAGTTTGTGATGGTCTCAGTTTCGGGAAAAATACCTTTGCTAACACCAGCGCCGTTGAGTATTATGGTGTGTGTTCCAGTAATCGATGCAGGGTGGAGATGAGGAGTTGTTTGGCAATGAGAAGTGTTATTTTGGGATCCAGTTGGCCTGGGATTCCTTCACACAGGGTAACCATCCAGTAGCTTTCTGCCAGAATCCTTACTGACTTGATTCCCTGTCTGTAAAATCAAAAACATTCCTTCCTTTCCCACCTTGTGTAAGCCCTTCTGTATGAAGTTTAAACTCTCCGAAGCACATCACACTTGCCTAGCAGATGTGTTACAGTACTACTCTGGTGCAGTTCCTAGTGCCTTAACTTGTAATTCAGTAGAGCAAGTTCTGGGCCTTGAAAAAGAATGTCACCTGGTTATACTTGGTTTACCCCTTGGCTCCTGGGGTGCCATCTGAATGAGAACAGCCTACGTCTCTTCTCCACAAAGGCATGCTAGGGGTGCAAACCCACCCTTCTTTTGCATCCTGCAAGTCTGTGACCTGCCAAACAGGGGCACTTCTTCACTGGGAAAGCTCTAATTCCTTCTGTGGGCTTTTTACTGGCTTTCACCCCGGTGCTGTGAGAACTCAAAATGCTAGTACTGTTAAAATAAATCGTAGAGGGATTCTGTATTGGAGCCCCAAGAGGGAGGAAAGAGAACATGCAATTAAGAAGTAGTAATTCTTCTTGTTAGTGACAATGACAATAACAGTAATGTCTGACTTTTAAACACATTCTGAGGAAAAGTCTTAGTGATTCATATTTATATAGAAAACAATATTGAAACATTTACTTCCTAGCTAGCGGCCAAGGGATAAGATAAAATTCCGGTGCTGTATTTATATTGTGTTTTGCAGACATATCTAATCTTCAGTGGCATGAGAAATGTTGTAGAAAAGTATGTCATAAAAAATTGCTGCAGCATCATACTTAAAAAACTGTCCTCTAGAAACCAGGTCAACTTTCACTGTAGCTTATGGTAATACATAGACGCTACAGAGTTTTTATATCTTATAATGGAGATAGTAAAGATAATAATATACTTTCATCTGTTACTTTTATCAGATTGTCTTATCTCCTTCATGGCATCAAAAGCATGTGTTCAGAAAAGATTGAGACAGAAGCCTCTGCTTTATTTAATACGTGCACAAAGGGCCTGATTCTGTTTACATTGGAGTGAGCGGAGATTTCTGTCCTTGGTGGGAGCAGAAGCAACTGTCTGAATTCTCCTCACAGTGCTTCATCAGTGCTCTTTACAGTATGCACATGAAGAATGGAGACTGACCCCTCAAATAATGAAAATACCATTATAATTGAAAAGACATTAGTGCTGTAACTTTGCTGGCAATTAACAAACCTGTCAGTTCTGTTCTGTCAAGGTGTCTCTGTGACCTACTAGGCTTATAATATCCTAGTTCTGGCAACAAAATGAATTAAAAATAACATTCATTTACTTTCTCTTTGCTTTCCAAGTTATTAAAAATAATAAAAGAAAAGCTTTATTCAAGGTTTTGAAAAATGATTGTCCTGTTGGAGAAGTGATAGTGCAAGGCATTAGTGAATGAAACTATTCTTCTGTTTTCCTGTTTGGATGTGGATGAGGGGCTTTGCTTCCCCCAGACGTGGGTTTTGTGGCATTATTTGGAAGAAGGTGCTGTTTATGTCTCCTGCAATTCTCTCAGTTGACCATGTGATACTGATTCTTCAGTTGATGGTATGTTAACAAGTCTTTAAAGATCTTTTTGTATTTATTTAGGAATTCCAGTAAGGGGATTAAAGTTTTAGAGAATCTGTGAATAAACTCTTTGTCAATACAGCAGACAATAAACTTCTGCATTTGGTTTGAGAGGAAAAATATGAGTAATTTCATAACATTTTCTTTTATCCAGCAGCTGCTTTTGACTCTGTATGGTAGCAGCAATTGGCTGAAATAATAGCCGTCTTTTTGTGAGGTCTTTAATACAGAATAATTTTTTCTCTGCTCATCACAATTATTGCATATTTTTAGTTTCCTCTAGACAGGAATGTTCCTGAGAGACTTTTTTTGGTTGATCCCAGTTGTTTGCCCTCCTTCATCTTCCGAGGAGGCTGAAGATTAGCTATAAGTAACGGTCTTTTTTATGGTTCCAGGATATCTGCTTATATGTATAATACTACTCGACTGTAAAAGAAGTTAAATAGGCAGTATAATCTTCAAGCCAGTTTTCTCAAGCACCTATGACATCAGATCAGTTGTGAATCACTTTCTTAGAAAGGTTTTAGAAGATCAGGTCATGTAAGCATCAAATTACCTAGGTATTTCTTTCAGTTTCATTGATTTCCCAAAACTGTAAATGAACTTGGAAAACTCAGTCATACCAGTAGGCTTCTGAAGCCACCCTTCTTGTTGGAAATTTTGTCTCAGCAGACCCAGGCAGAGGAAGAAACTGAAAATATTTTTGCAAAATGGTTGATTTGGAATTAAATTAATAAAACTTCTATTTATTTCATTAAAGAAGTGTGTATTTTGTTTTATGTGGCTTTTCAAATCTTTAGTAGTTTTCCATTTGGTATGTAGATGGGGAGCACAATAACAGACAGGATTTTTCTCTTCTTTTTGGAGATATTAATAAAGACTGTTAATTTTAAAATGACGTAACTTCTGAAAATGCTTTTCAGATTCAACATCCAGCACATAGCCAGTTCTTTAGATCTCCTTAAACCCTTGTTGAAGATTTCTGTGCTGTCATTGATGGAGCTATAGAGAAAATATTTTCTTAGTTTTCTGTTGCTTTAAGTGGCAGACGATATCTGTGGTGAGTCATGGAGGAGTTTAGCAGTGATATGTTGCTAAAATGTATTTTGGCAGAGGATGGAGAAGTAACTACCCAATCTGTTGTGAAACAAGAGAGTCTTTCAACCCATTGTTCAACGTGCTCACCATTCCCATTTCAAGGCAAGTCAAACAATAAAAGTAGTGAGGAAAGAAAATTAATGTGTATCTGGAATACTTTAATTAAAAATAATAATTATAACAGACCCATGGCACTCGTGAGCTCCTGTTTTCTTATTGTTGATTGATTCTGCTAAATTTTACTCTCACAGCAAATTATGTTGCTGTTCTGTTACATTTAATATTTGATTACTGAGAGATAGTGAAGCAATTTAAATGTGACTTCTATGAAAAAGAGAGCTCTGGTTTTTTAATAGGAACAGTATCCTTTATTTTAAAGATAGTTGTTTTGGTAGAGGGATTTTATAATAAAAGATATCACCATAAAGATCCTAAGCAAGAATTAAATGCTTTGTATGGCAGTTGAGAGGACTCTCTTTTGAAAGTGTGAAGTAAGTGGTGACATCCAGGAAATTAAAAGTACAGCCTTGGTAAAGACAGAGTTTAAACAGAGTCATTATGGAATAATTTCTACATATGAAATTATTTCCCATACAGGCTTGGCCTCTAATCACAGGTTCCCCTGCTAATACCTGTTTTATTCTTTATCCTGGAATGCTGTGCTCCTTCTAAGCGTGCTGTCAGCTCCACTCCAAGAGCCCCTTTTATGTTGATAGGATAAGCTGGTTATGTACACGCTACTACAGTCTGGAAGGCTGCTCTTCATTTTCTGCCAATAAAGTTAAATTGCATGTGTTTTCTGTTACTTGATGCACATCCTTTAAGACAGGACAGATCTCTTTTCTCTGAATCTGTAACTGTAGCACAAACTGTAATTTTACCTTAATTTGCAGTGATTCATGTATTTTACACTACAGTCCGGAATGATATAGGGATTCTGTCAAGAAGAGGAGAATGACTGTCAAACTCTTTTTACTAAGAAACCTTAAAAGTATGACGCTGCAGATATTAAGGTTTATGAGAGTGACAGAGGTTGCTATCAGAGCAGCAGTCTTTAGAAAAGGATTGTGGCTCAATTGTCACAGCTTACTGAAAACAAAGATAAAGCAATGGCTGATTGAAGAACACTGCCTTTTTCTTATGTGTTCAGTAAGACAGGGAAAGTGGCTCAGAGCAAATCAGATCTACCTCTGAATCTTTTCCTCCTAAACTAGGAGAGAATCCAAACGAAGTGCTGGGCTACAAGTAACGTGACCACATTTCCTTTTTTGAATGTATTCTAACTTCATGATGGAAGAAGTTGTGCGAGAGATTGCATATCTTCAGGAACCTAAAGTCCTTACTGAGTAAATGTGTTGCCATTTCTTACCTTTGAATGAACTTGAATCTTGATACTGGACATCAGTGGACTCAAGTCTTTGACTAAATTTATGCATGTTTTAAAATATATTGGTTGGAATGACATAATGTGAAAAGATGTTTAGAATTCGAGACTCCTACTCTCCATTGAGAGAGGCGGCAGCAGTATGCAGGGCTGTTCACGTGTCTCCATGTGGTGCAGTTGTGGCACAGAGGAAGAGCTAGTAGAAACTGAGCCATACTTGAGCCAGGAGGAGAGGATATATCACAGGCCTCTGAGGGGAAAAGAGATAGCTATGTCTTTCCACTCATATACCTATGAGCAAAACATAACTATTTCATACAGAGACTGGCAAAATGTGAAGAATGAAAGTAATGCCACTCTACATTAGACCATAAAGTGGCTATTGGTGCAGCATCTGAAGAGAGAAACAGCAAACAGGTCTAAAGCCACAATATGTGTACCGAATGTGAGGTTTTCATGACCCAGCATGGTTTATCCAAAGTATTCTAGTGAAGTTTTCAGATATTCCTATCTTACCTTTTCTCCTATCTTATCAATATGTTCTCAGTATATTTGGACCTTATTTTCCGACCAAAATAGTCAGCCCTCATGGGGACAGACTGTTTTATCTTGAGTATGAAATATGTCTACATTTTGGTGGAAAGGACACGTACAGAATAGTCCCAGAATCAAGTTTGCAAAGTTAAAGACATAGCTGTATCTGTCTTGTGGTTTCTCATTTTGTTTTGCCTGAAACAAAGTAAGTGTGCACATACCTAATTGTGTTCATATATTGTAATAATTCAGACCACATAAGAAAAACACCCCATCAGATATGGAGAAAGAAGATAGGGAAAGTGTTGCTCTCTGATTATTTTTTTAAATAACCTGTTAAAACCCAAAGTTATTAAAAAACTTTCATAATTATTTAGAACTCCAAATAGACTTTAATTCATTTGATTTTTATAGACTAGTAGTCTTTAATCTCCATTGCAGAATCTGAAGTGTACCTGTTACATACTAGTAAATGAGTTAATCCCTTGGGCAGTATATTTTAATATCAGTATTATATGGTAGATGATATAAATCTTGTGTACGGTATTATTAGCTTAGGCAGCTGCTGACTTAAAAAGGCCAGTTTAACAAGTCACCACTGTATTATGTTTAATTAGGTACAGTTTATATAATGAGGTGTTCAGTTCTAATGGAAAGACATGCTGTGAGCAGCACATCTGCAGGAATAACTATTACAATCAGCATTGCAGAGACCCATGGAACTGCAAATTAGACTTACTTATCTAGAAATAAATTACATCCCAATGCCTTCATAAAGCTCATTAATTAATTCCACTGGCATAAAGGTCTTTTTCTTAATTTCATGTTCCATTAGCATAATAAACACAATTTGAGTTACAACAGTATGATCAGTTTAATGGATGCTATTTATTTTAGTTTTTTATTTAAAGTCCCGGTAACATAGAATTAACATCAATATGCTGTTTGGTCCTTTATTAAAAATTCCCATAGGATAACCAGCACAGATGTTCAATACAGCATCATATATTCGCTGCATTTTATGACTTCACTAATTGGCCATATGGAAAGGTGTTGCTTGGATTTAATTTTTTTTTAAAATCTGATAAATTATATGGATTATAATGGTCACAGTTGGTTACTATGTGAAGTTGGGCAGGTTAATATACACTCTATGTTTGGAGCAAAACAAGAGTAAGTAAAGTTTTGATGTATGTTGATTCATAGTAAATAGTAGCAATATACTTCACGGTATATTAAAATCAGTTTCATTAATGTGTAGTTCCTGACATAATTATAATTCTTTAATTTATGGAGACACTGTCTAATCAGGAGGAAATGTTATTAGCTGTTTGTTTAGTCACAGATTATAGAAAACTGTATTGTTGTTCCATCTAGCCTTTATTGAGCCCCAAATTTCATGATAAACAATGCTGTTTGGGACATTTATCGTAAAATGTTATACGTTACTACAAGAAGAGGTTTCATTGTTCATCCAGCTAATACAGGTTACTTTGAATGGTGTCTGTAACTGTGTTTTTGTGATTTCTTAGTAGACTAGGAAGACATCTTAGCAAACTTTGGTTTTACCTTATACTGTCCAACATCTTATGCTAAAGCCTACCTATTAATATAACCAGGCCAATTCTGTCATCAGCTTGGTGTATACATTTTCTAGGGCTCATATTGATTTTCCATTTCCTTGTCTGAATTCTCCTCTCAGTCTTTAGTATCAGTGACTATCACTGCATGTATCTTCTTCAACTTATAATGTAGCCACCTTCTAATGTTACAGAGTGATTTTGGATAATACTTGTATGTCATATAAATCCACAATCTGATTTTTTCATATAAAACCAGATTTCTGTCATTACACTATAATTCACCTTTCTGTTTCTCCCTTACTTTCCAAATCATCTAACAGTAGTCGTCTATCTCTGCTAGTGTGATTTCCTTCTATTACATGACCTCACTAGTGTGATTTCCTTCTATTACGTGACCTCAATTACGGTATCAGAAAGAGTCGTGCAAGAGCAGATGAGGGCAACTTGCCTTAATTTCAGTGTGTATGTCTATACAGGCATACACATATACAAGTATATAGTTCTCAAGAGCTACAGGAAAACATTTTGCTTTAAAAATGCTTTGTGGCTCATTGCGTTTTTAATACCCCCAGCCCAGCACATGCACATACCCTTGGGGTTTTTGGTTTGAGCTTGGGTTTTTTTAACAAATTCTTTTCATATATTTAATGTCTGGATTTTTTAAAGACATTTAATCATGTAAATAATCTTAAGAATGAAATACCTTTTACCTTGAAATGTAGGTTTATAGTGTAAATGGAAATTGTGTAGCAACATACAGAAAAAGACATAGCTTTAGTGACTGAGCTGTAGGAAACGCAAAGCAGTGTAGGTTGCACAAAGCAGTGAAGGTGTATGTTCAGACTAATGTCTCTTTCTTTGTAAATTCTGGTTAGCGCAGATGCTTGAATGGATTTTTTTTAAATGAATCACTGTTTTCAGATGTCTGTGTTATGGGTCCTAAGGCACACATGTCAGAAAAAAAATATTTTGCACTGAAGGACAAAGCTAACATTATTACACAGCTGCATTGTCTGTGAATATAATAAAGTATTTTCATGCACTACATAGATGCACCCTGTAAAGATGAAAGAGATGTGGCAATAGGGGGTTGAAATGGTGCCTTGAAAAGCTTGTGCATTTTCAAACTCTTAAATAGATAGTTTTTGTGTTGTTCAAGCTGGAAATGTGTCACTGGTTTTTCAACAATAGCAAAAAATAAACTGGACAAATAATGCCAAGTCTTAGCCTTTTGTAGGTGTTGGACTAATTGTGGTTAGGTGGAAAATCACGTGTAGTCTTTCTTTCAGTCTACAATGAACCCTGTCCCAATTATGTGGCATGTGTAAACTAAACATTGCTCAGGTAGCAATGAGCTGCTTGAGTGGATGGACTGAATGCATTTGGGACAGAGGGAGGGTCTCGCAGTGCCCTTGGAAAACAGGGTGTAAGAATGATTCAGGTGATGATACCTCTTGCTGGTTCGCTCTAAAGTGGAAGTGAAGAAACAAGTTGAACAGTAAGAATTCATGAGGACTCTGCAGCCACCTATAGAGCTTCATGCTGATTCTTTTTTGCTTGCTATACCATACTCTGGGAGCTCAAACTTAACCTCCTGTTAGCCTGTGTGAGTAGCTTATGTGTAAGTGCAGCATTGCCACATGGTTCTGCATGCGAGCAGTGTAGGAGGCTTTAGCCCCAGAAAAGGATAAAACCACATTGCTGTATAGCTGGTTGTAAAGGGCTATTTCTGTGGTTTATTTAGACATCTGAACCTGTAGTTCCAAATTCACCTACAAAATTACATTCATAATGACAAGTAACTGGCATAGAAGATTTTGGAGGATCTTCTACCTGCCATTTCCCTGAATTCAGAGCACCTGAGATACCAGCCTATATGAAGTTGAGCACTTTTGAGTTGCCTGGCAGTGCACAGGGTATGGGGTAGGTTTTTTTTTTTTTTTCTTGTCGCTCTTTTGTCACAGACACCACTGTCCTGTCCCCACGTCCACCACCAAGTTTGCACTGTGCAGCTGAACAGACAGTAGCTGGCTTTGTAGGGCTGAGTGCAGGGCCTTGCCTGAAGTGCACCCAGAAATTTTCTTTAATCTCTTGGATTAAGATTAACACAGAAGTCTTGGAATCAGAGGGAGCAGATTCTTGCTGCTGGTACCTACTCACCTGACGGTTCCTTCCATATCCCAATCATGGCTAGGTTTTCTTAAAATCTGAGAGGATGGAAAAAGAAAGCAAAATACTCAAGGAATAAATAGGCACTTTTTGTTGAATGTGTCCTAAGACATGCACATCAGAAAGAGATGATTGTTCATGGAAGGGCAAAGCTGATGTTACAGTGCTGCACTACCTATCACCCTCTGCAGGAAGGTGTTCTAATGAAGGGCTGACAAGAAACAACAGGGTAAAATACAGCACAGTGCAAAAGTTGCTACATGTGTGCTATAGTCTTCTTTTGAAATAAGGCATCTTTTGAATGTTGTTTATCATCTGATAGAATGAGTAGAGGATCATTCTGTTTCAAATGCAGCATGTTGGTGGTTCAAGACTAGTAGGAGTTTAAAAGCACGTGGTGTGCAATGTGGTACTTCTTCTGTTTGGGATAGTGCAATATGGCTGGATATTTAAGATCTATAAAATACTTTTGTGTTGTCAAGGTTTCATACTGTTCATGAGCAAAATTTCTTTTATTCATTGTCTTGCAGATTTTCTCAGCTGAAGTGAGGTGCCAGATGTTTTCAGGCTTTTGGGAATGGAAGAAAAGATGTCACGGAGACTGGAACATGCCTCATCACTCCTGGTCTGGCCCAAGGTGAGAAACCAAAGAAGGTGACTTGGAAAGTATCAGGTAGTACAAGCCACTCTGTCCTAAAAACCCAATGCAAAATCCAGCTTCAGGCAGAAGATAAGCATGCCCCCTTACTGTGTTGACTGGCTGGAGAAGCTCCAACAAGAATAGCTGAGCTGCTCAAACCTCTCAGCAATACCTAAAGACTTCTTGTCATTGGTAGTCCTCAAAATGAGACATGGGGAAGTTCTTTTTTTAAAAAAACAAGTAAGGAATAAAAATGGAATTGGAATGCAGCCTCAGTGCAGACATTGACCAGGTTTCAGGTTGGTACAACTTAGTAAAATGTTAATAAAATCAAACATATTTCTAAAAGCCATCCAATGCATGTTATTGCCACAGGATACAACAGATGTTTTATTTGCAACTCAGTGATAAATATTTAAAGAGCAGGAATATTATTTAAGAGGCTTGTAGGACTACAGGTATCACTTTTCCTAATAGAATCTATTTCCCCTAGTAGTATATATCACTGATCCTGTAAGTATACATAGAAATGTAGGTATTACTTTCTGCTTACGAGTGCTGTCTCTGGTCTGTACTTTGCGTGATCTTGAGGAAGCAGTATCAAGTACCACACTCAGGCCTTAGACTTCAGACAATCAACTGTACTTTTCTGGTTGATTTTTTTCCACAGTTCTTGCTTTAAAAAAGTAGATAACTTGAAGAAGAAAAATAGAATTACACTAATAAACTGAACAGTAACACTAATGTTGAATTCACAGGCCTTGTGACTTTTTGTATTTGTTTAAGCAGCCTCTTCTAATTAGAAATAGTTATTGTTGCACTCAGATAAGCATTAGTGACAATTGAAAACAGCAGCTTATACCCGAAGTATTTGTAGAAATTTAATACATAGAGCTAAACTCAACCTCTTGAAGAAGTTGCTTTGCTCCTGTCATAATGCTTGAAGCTAACGGACAACTAAAATAGAATGGCTGCATCTGTCATACCTTGAGTGAAGAGGACTGACTAAAAGCCATTAGCGTCCAGAAAAGAAAGACAAAGGCAGAAATTATATCACTTCCAGATGAATCCTAACTATGCCCCAAACTCTGTGTTAGTATGACAGGCAAGAGGCAGGGCCATTAATCGGAAGGTCAGATAGTGCAATTTTAGCCAGATTTTCTTGATTGAAAAGGCACCAGAAAATTATCTAGAATGCTAGCGTTACAGAATCTACAAAATACTTTTTAAAAACTGGTTTAATGGCTTGATGGTCTAAGTGACAATTCTACCTGTCATACTAAAAGGGAAAGTTAGCTTTCAACACTGCTTATGTTAGAAGTGCTAGAAGAGCTGAGTTATGTTGCACTTTTACAGAAAAAAAAAAACCCTTTTAATTCTATTGTTGTTTCTTTAGAGTTCTCTAATGCAGTTAAAGTGTAAACCTTAGCACTCCCTACCATTGCTGCTATTCTTGAATTGATTTAATGTCAGCCCTCATAGTTTCTTTATTCCTGAAGAACAGTTTTGCCAATAGAACTCTATCAGCATTTTATCATTTACTGTTTAAAAAATAATAATCTAATAGTGTACTTCCCCACATCCTAATTATAATTTTGTGAGTGAGTTTCATCAGTCATATTTTGCTATTCATATAATCAAGGTGCAGTTCAAAACATTCTACTACTGATATCAAATAGTGCACACAAAACAGGTACTTGAAGATAATGTCAGTTAGCAGATGTGTTAGCTAGAGGTTTTTGTACTGAAAACTGTGCGTGACCAGTTGTTTTTTGAAACTTGATTCCTCCTGCTTCTCAGTGGGTATTTGCTGAGCATCTGCATGAATTCAGTTTGTTAGAAGGCAAACCTATCTACTTAAGCTTACCATTCTTGAAGTTGTGAAGTTAGACTGCTGCTGAGTCTTAGGATGAAGAAAGAGGAAAAAATCTTAAAATCCTGTTTGATAACCAATTAAAGTTGTTCTAACCAAAAAATACTCACATATTTGTAGCCTCATGATTAACATTTGCTCTGACATTTTGTCAGCTTTGTTCTCTGCCACTACTTTTCATTCTTTACTCTCCTCCTGTCAGTAAATCCACCTGAACAGTAACTGAAAGATCATTCTGTTAGTATAATAAATACTGTAATGGATCATTGGTTGGGCTGACTTATCTGCTGCTTGAAGCTTGAATCAATGTCCACACGTTGCGGTAAATCTGTTTCTCTGTAATGGAGCAGACCCCAAACACTGCATAACAAGAATCATTGAGCAAGAAACACTACAGCTCTAATTCTCGTATCCTTGGGCTCTCAGTATATGTTGGATACCACTTGCAGTTTTGGATGAGAAATTGGACAGGCTACAATAATAAGTGGTCTAGTTAGTTCTAGCTGCAAAGTAACTACTTGTACCAAACAAATGGTGTTTTGCTCTAAGAGGAGGAGATGCTGCTGGTTTAGAGGAAAACCTTTTGTTTTCCTGTTTCCGTCCCGCACATTTTCCTGTACATCTAGGGAAGTACAGTTCTGAGGAAAGTGGAGCAGATGTGCAGTCAGGCAGTGGTATTTTGTCATTTAACTCAGCACAAGGAGAACCGTGTGACATTTTTAGGTTTGTGTTATGTAAGAGGTCAGATAAAATCATCTAATGATGCCTTTTAGCCTTGAAAATTAATTAACCTGTACTCTGTTTTTTTTAATGGATGAGCTTTTTGAGACTTCTTTTCCATGACATTGTATTAGAATGTAAACATTCTTTGTTAGTAATAGTCACTTATTCTGGTCTGCAGAGATTATGACGCATTTGGGACCAAAATAGGAAAAAAAAAAAGCTAATGTCATATTTACTCTAATAGTCCTGCTAAATTTTCTTACATGTAGAGATTGTGCTTGTGGTATCTGCAAACACCCATGTTGAGAAGTAAGTAGAACTACACTTTCTGCCACTCCTCACTAAGCTAGCTTGGTTCTTCTGACTGCATTAAAAATGTGACTTTGACACTGTTCATACAGTTAGTCATGAAAAATATCAATGATCACCGTTCCCTTTATGCCTAGATATTATACAGCTGTCAGAGAAAAAAATTACATTCTTCCTTTCCCTTAATATTTACCAACTTAAGAGATTTTGTTGTCAGTCTGGCAATCTCAGAAGAAAATAAATGACTACATAGTATGGAACTTTCAACTGAAAGACTCATTGTCTTCCCTTTTATTTCTTCAGCCATTTTCAGTCAGTGCAGTGAAATGAAAGAGAGTGCTGGTGCCCAGTTTGTCGGAAGCTACACTGATTTTCAGTTCTGTTTTGCTTTTCTCCTTTATCTCTTATTTATCCTAAATAAATATATGACTTTTCCTGAAGCATTTATCAGTCAAATGTGACTTTAATAAAGTTTATGCATTTTTAAGCTGAAGAGAATGTGAAATGGCAACTGAGGGCACTCAGCACATTACAGGATTGGGCCCACAGAGAAAGTTGATTTCTGAAGAATAAATATTGTATAATTGTTTTACAGAATTGCTAGATTTCATTATGAAGTTTTGTTTAAACTGATGGAAAAGTGTGGCGACATGACAAGATGTACAAAAGGATGTATCCTAATTTTATGGGTAGGATGACTGCACTGGGCAAATAATATACTGTAAGATATATTTCCTGATTTTCGATAATGCTTTAATGACAGTTTATAATTTGGAAAGCACTCCAAGCCCTTATATATTGCATTCATAAAATAAGCCTGCAGGTTTCACTGTATTTCTCATTTCTACTCTCACGTGACAGCTTAACTTGTTACTACTTGATTATAATTAGGTACTTGATTTTCATCAACAATAATTTCTAAATGAAGTACTTTATGTTTTTTTAAAGTAGGCTTTGCTTAATACTGTGTGATTTCAGTAAAGAGCGCGAACTTCTATGTCTTAGTTCTCTTATCCATAGTATGATGAGCAATTTACCTACCTCAAATATGATATTCAGCATCAAAAATGTCTATGTAGCAGTTTAAGCTGCAGTTGATCTTAGCAACAAATTGAACTTATCCCCCATGCTATGATACACTGACCTCTCAAATCCTAAATGAAACAATGTTTTACACCTTAAAAAACCCACTGTATCTTTCTTAGCATCTTCTATTTTCTCTTATTAACGTAGCATGCCTCTTTTTTAATCTTGTTGTACAATTCTAATTTCAAAGTCACGTGTTTGGCTGAGTTTCTGACCTCTGAAGAACTACCCAGGATTAATCAAAGCTTAGTCTGTACAGAGAGGGTCTTTTGATTCTCTTCCTTTTGCTGGCTTTAACAGTATATTGCCTGTGTAAGCAAAACCAATGTTAAATGCTTGCTAGAAGTGTCTGGGAGTTAACATAAAAGGTTCTGTCACACAAATGATGGTCCTGGAGAAACTTGAAAACTGCTTACATTTACTTCAGGTTTTGCTTAGGATGCGGTAGCCTGACAGTGGAGTTTGGCAGCAGCAAGATGTGCACACAGAGTTGCAGGGATGGGTTTTACTAAACCATTTCCTCTGCAAAGTAAAGGTAACCAAAAGAAACTCTGGACACTGAAGTATTACTGGAAAATTATTACTGAAAAATTACTTGCATAATATGTGTATATAAAAGATACGAATCCTGATTGGCTTTCCATTTATGTGCTGGAGAGTGTTTGAGGCCCTTGTAAGGACACTGGTGGGAAGGTGACTGTGGTTTATAAAGAAAAAAAAAATAGAACCCATTTTACAAGGATGCTTTAGTGAGGGGATGAATGAAAAGTATGGCAAGAATGGAAAAGTATGAGGAAGAAAATTCATTGTGCAGCCTGCCATGGGCATGATTTGGAGGGGAAAAGGGAAAAACACATTTAAAAATCTGAGTGTGAACTGTGTGAGAAAGATGGTTGGCTACTCAGAAGTATGTGTCTGAGACAGAACTGACCCATCAGACCTGACCACATAAGGAGGTTCAGGAAAGGAAAATGGGTATGGATTTTTCATGTCTTTGTGTGTGTATGTTTGCATGTACTTGCGCGCACATGCATTGCTGTATATGTATTTTACCTATATGTGAGGCTCCCACAAAATGAACCAGATGTGGAAATCCTGTCAAAACCTCCATGTTTGTTGGCATTGCTGTTGTATGTGAATGAGTAACACTGAAACAGGGGAGTCTTGTGATCCAGCATGGTTATTGATGCCAAGAGCAGCAACTCTGAGTGTTGCTGTTCTCAGAGGATAACAGGGAAAGAGACAGAGAGATGATGGTGCAAGAAGTTGTTCAGGACAGAAAAGGGATAGAGAGGGAACCAGTTCTCAGAAACATGTATGCTGAGAAGTAGACGCCAGCAAAGTGGTCTAGGGAGTGTTTGGCAAACGGAGCTCTACATATCTCTAAGTGTTATGAGCTTCAAAAGAGTTGACAGGTTGCCTTGGGTTGTCAGTAGATACTGATTGCCTGAGATGTATGACTTTTCTGAGCAACACATTTTCAGTGCAGGATTGTGGTAGAGCAATGGCTTCTTTCTCTAGCAATAACATCCTGTGGAGATGGCATTTTGGATATTTCACAGAACTGCCTGCTTGTTACACACAGAATTTTCCTTTTCACAGAAACCCTTGTGATACACTTACATAGAATTTTATGTATGTCTTTTCAAATTCAGAGAGCTGAGCAGGGACCCCGGTGTGGAGGAGATCTAAAAAATAGATTTTTTTATTCCGTAAGAGAAGTCAGTGGGCAGTCATGATAGGGACTTCATTCTAAAAATTGTGGCTTAACCCAGCAGCAGTGCTGGTATCTGTAGATTCAATTGCTTACTTTTCCCGGCAACTTAATCAGCGTTGTACCTGTTTTAAAAGTAGGCATATTCTTTTACATTAATAAAAGGCTAAATCCCAAGTTGTGGAACTATGAACAGTGTTACGGTGCAGATATGTATGAGGAGTTTAAAAATATGTTTTCTGAAATCTAATTCTAAGTTTTGCTGTACTACTCACTAAGTGGTTGAAATAGATTGCTGTGCTCTTCTTTGTGGGTTTATTTTTGGTTTAGTTTTGTTTTTCCTGAATGTGAAAAATTCATACAGATAGAAATTGCACAAGTGCTTCAAATTTTCATTTCAGTTGTTGTGTTTGTGAGTGCATTCATATGTGGGTTTTAGGAGAGAGGAAGAGAAGGCAAGAAACAATGTGTACATGTGTACTTGAATATAATATATATTGAGCAATGACCAAGGTGGCAGGGTTTGAAGATCAGATTTCTAAAATTGCTCGAGGCTTGTCTTACTGTCACACTGAAACTTGTTAGCAGTTCCCACTGACTTGAGAGAGAGCAGAGTTAAATTAATACTGAAAGCTTTTGAAAATTAAGCAATTTATTTTCTGAACTGTGATATAACAGAATAGTCTGACCTGGTTCTCATGTTGCTGCTATTGAAAATTTAAAATAAGTGCAATTTTCTTAATCGCCAACATTTCTTGAACACTTGCCTGTTCTTTTGTCTCCTTGTGAAAATCCCGCTGCCTGCCTGTGGGAAGCTGTGCACGCTTCTGCTGTTTTGAATGAGATGATTCCAGTAGCCTGCTTTTCTTACTGGAATGACTATTGAAAGGAGCCTAACTGCTATCGAAGATGGTCAACTGTCATGCTACTGAATTGCTTTCTTAGATATATTTCTGACAAATCTCTGCCAGCAACTCAGAAATTAAGAATTTAAAGAAACTGAATTTCTGTGTAATAATTTTTTACAGCATTAAATTCCTATTGAAAGTAAGCTACCTTGGGGGTGTACATTAGTGTTTTGCTAAGCAGTATTTTTAAAGGAGAATTATGCATAGTGCCCTTGTTTTGCCAGATTCGAATAGCTACTCTAGAATCATAAATGTTTTGTCAGCCTGAAGCATTTCTTTGCAAAATTTCACAATGACGTTTGTCCCTTTCCTCTGTGACTTTCTTGGGACCATTCCTATTCGGATATCGTGTTCAAAAATACTGATTTTTTAAAATAAGCATTTAGACACTTCATTAGCTTGGACGTAAAGCAGAGAAGGGTGACTCTAGCTAACAAATACAGCTCCTTCTTGGGCTGGCTGGTCGATTTCAGCAGCACTGGTTTCAGTAGTTGTCAGTAAATTCAGCCAGATTTAAAGCGCTGTGTTTTGTTCAGCTAAGACATATCTCCAGTGAATTGCTGAGATTGAGGTTTCAGGGCCTTTTATGCTATTCTCACAGTTCATCTAGTTTGGCTGTTTTCAGAACAGGCTAAAGGTATTGTAATCAAAGTGAAAAGCATGAATTCATGGAACTTGGTTTAGGAAACAGCTCTCCCTTAATCCAGAAAAGTACATTTCAGGTTATCTGAGACCTGAATCTTGCAGACACTTATGTATCCTCATAAACAGTTCATATTCCTATTGTCATTGTAAAGCAGGTGTCTTTTCATAGGATCTAGACCTTATTGTGGTTGCAGAAGTTATCCTTCCCTGCATAAAGATCCCATCTGTTTTTTAAGGCTTGCCAAACCCTCAAGGTAGCCGACTACAGGCAGTCGTAAGTTCCACAAAGTGCTAATATATTTACCTTTAAAATTTGCTTTGTGGTTTTAAAACTTTTGCCTTTTTAATTCTTCCCTGGTATAGTTCAGGCTGTGTATTATGTGGAAGGATACCTAAGAGTGATAAGTATGAAAAAGTGGATGTAGTGTAGATGAGGAGTCATCCCTCTTAGTGCAGCTTTAATTTGGAAAGACCTAATATTTACAGATATATTTGTTGGAAGTTGCTTCACAAATGTGTTTTTCCTCTCCTGTACTAGAGTTCCCTTTGTTTTGGTTTGGGTTTTTTTGTGTGAATGAAATGTGATTTTAAAGTATGCATTCACTAGAAAGATTGAAATCTGTGGTCACTGTTAATTAAGCTCTCCAGTTGTGTTTCATGTTAACCATGTGTGCTGTGCCTGAACTAGCTTGAGCCTGGATACGCTATAGCTGAGTTTACGAAGTCTGTTGTATGGTTTTCCTTGGTTTTATTGGGCTTGATTTAGGATTTCTGTACTTCAGTGTTGTTAGCTTTTCTCCTTTCCATAAAAACTTTGTCTTCTATTTCAAAATGCCTGTCATTTTGCTTTATCTGGGCTATCTCATCTCACTGTTTCTTTGTATAAAAAAAAGGGATGATCTGGATGATAAGCTAGTATTTTCAGTATTGTTTTCTCTGTCTCAGCATAGGAGAATATCTTACTTACTTTTGTGGTCAATGACAAACATTTTTGCCGAGCAGCCTGTGATGCTGCTAGCTGTATTCCGTTTCTACTCCTGTTCCACTTTGAGCTGCGCGGTGTGCAGGCCAAATTGATTCTCCTGGTTCATGGTCCTTCACTCATTCCTGTAGTATTATGAGTGATTCAGCATTGCATTGTAGATTCAATAAAGGTACTTAGATCCTTCCATCATTGTCTCGGATGTGTCTTACAGTGTGACAGCTACAGGTGCAAATGTGTTTATTCTTTTACATTTTCATTTAACAGATCAATAACTATCTTAAATATCTGATCTAAGATAGATTTCCTTGGAAAATTGCATTCACCAGTAAAGTGCAGCGAGGACTGTAGAAGGATATGAAGTAGATAGCTTTTAATACAGAATTTTCTTCTAATTCTGTAATGATCTGCTATTTAATTCTGTAATGAGATGGGTAGGCAAACAAGTAACTGTCCATAAAACAAAAACATGAACTGGCAGCGCTGCAGTGGAAACTGCAGGCTTGATTTTTCTTAACTCATGGTAAATGTAAGGTAGCATACTCGTTAGTAATGTGGCAACAATGGGAGAATTAGCAGAGAGAAGCTTTAGTGGTACAATATCCCATTCTAGCTTACTGCATCCATTTGTTTACTTGTCCGTACTGTAATTGCTCTCTATGCCTAAAACCTTTTCCCTTGGTTTGTGATTAGGTAATTTCTGTAATAGCTCATTGTTATTGTGGAAGTGCTTGCAGGAGGCAAGCCCAACTGTTTTTATATTTCACTCTCTTTCTGACGAATTTGTTTGCATCACATTCTTAGAAATAAATAATATTTGATGTGGGTTTCTGCTCTGACTTCTGCCCTGGAGGATGTGTATACCTATTCACAGTTACCGCCTTTATGCCTTTTTGCATATCACAAATGGTTCTGCCTTGGTTTTTCAACAAGCTATAAAGTTGGGATAGAAGCATGAGGACATGTGGATGCCCTTTGTAAATTCTGACATGTTGACACTTATGCAGTATTGCATGTCTGGGTATAAATCATATAAATTTGGAATCCAAGTGATACACAAATCTTCAATGAATAGGTTGCAGAGCTCCTTGCTATTTATTTTTATGGCTTATAGCTTTTCTAATATTCTATTTTCTACAAGTTTTCGTTAAGCAGTGCATGTGAAGTGCTTCAACTTGACTTTGATGCACATTCAGTATCAGAAGGAAAGATCAAGCCTTTTATCTCTAAACTACAGATCAATTACCTTTCTAAACACTTACCTCGTAATTTTCATTTAAATACAAATGGAGGGAAAAAAAAGGTACCACAATCAGCTCTATTAAGACAAGAAAAATGAAAGCTGTTCGAAAAAATGGAGGCATCACCTAAGATAAGGTACAAGGGAGTGTGGACCTGCCATTATAGGATTACATACAGGTGCACAATAATCATATAGAGTGTAAAAGAGGAAATGGTACCTTACATATAGAATTAAAAAAAAAAATCTTAATTTCTTGAAACTAGAAGATGGCTGGTTTGCTAGTGAATTATATATATGACAACTTTGGAGTGCAGCACAGCTGCTGAGTTGTCAGAGCAGGTGACTTTATCATCAGCAGGTTTTGATGGTATTATGCTTAGGATGAAATAACCACTTGTTTCAAAAAAAAGTCTCTAATATCCTATGTGAAGGTCGGTCTCATAGATTTCATTCCTTAATATTCTAGCTGACATTCCCATTTTCTGAAGTATGAGTCTTTAGATACATAAGTCTTAGATATTGTAGTATCAAGAAGGCTACTATGTGCAGCATTGCAATTAGGTAGAGAAAATCCTCTTACTATGGTACATATGTGACTGGTAAACCGAAACTTCCAAATTGGATTTTTTTTTGTTTGTTTATAGGTTTTTATTAGGACTCTCATAATAGTGCAGTGAGGTTCTAAATATGAGTGCTTTTCGATTCAGCACTGGAAGACTTTAAAAAAATCATCTAATAGGAATAACACTGGAGTTCAATGTAGATAATAAAATACTAACATCCTCTTACACAGCTCTTGGCTGTGAAGGTTCAACTTCTGAGGTATTTTTCTTTTCACTTGAAGTGACACAACAGTTGAGTTATTAGTTCAGAAAGGCAGAAGTGAAACTGTTATTTTATTCATTTATATTCCTATGATATTAAACAAGCTCGTTTAAAAATGTAAGAATCCCCCTCTTTGAAAATAACAAAATAGTCAAATGCAGAAGCAGCTATTCAAAACTGTCTTTTAATAAAAGTTTAAAGTCTTCAAAATATATTTGCCCCTCGAGCAAACTTTTTTCATTTAATATTGTGTCTGTTAATTAGTGCTTCAAATTTGCAAATTCTTTATTGGTTTATATCAATGTAATACCCAAAGCTCATCTCATTGCCAGATTTGAATGAAATATGATCCTGTTTATTCTATTAAAATGAAGGCTTGAAATTGTTACCCAAATGCCACAGGAATTCTTGCCATTTTCTCATCAAATTCCTCATCAGATTTTTTTGTTAAAGTCACATTGTTTTAGATTTTGAGCCATGGCATTTAAATGAAATTCAATGTGCCCCACTGGAGAAAACATCTGCAGGGACATATTATGTACAATATCCATTCCAATCAAGCAGGAGTGTACTGTATGACTGAATGAGAAGCTTATTCTTACACCACTTAAGATTTACCCTGATGTGGCTATTGAGTGAGCAGAAACGTTTAGAAAATTAAACTAGCAGAACAAGAAAGATTTTTTAATACTCAGAGCAAATACTTCCAGTTGCACAATATTAATTTAAGAGTGACATTTTTAAAAAAGAACCTGAAGGATTTTGATGCCAAATTCCCTCAGAAACCTAATGGGACTTGGGAATCAGAGCTCCTGGGGTGTCTTGGCAAATCTCTCTCAATGATTTATATTAAGGGTTTTCTTTGAATATAAAATAATGATCTGCAGAAACTGAAGGGAGTACAAGGGTGCTGGGATAGAAAAGGAAAAAAGAGAGAGGAAAGAAAATAGAAAAAGAAAAAGAGAAAAATAAAAAGAAAAGAGAAAAAGATAAAAGAAAGANATACCAAACCAGCAGATACAATCTGGAAAACTTGTTCAGTGTGGTTAGTAGATAAGAGGTCATTCAGTTTGTAGGGTACAGAGAAAAAAAAGATAAATAAATAGTAAACTTATGGTGCAGTTCCAATACCTTGTGTAATTGTTTATCAGATATGCCTCTGACAAAAGCAGATGCATTAAAGCTTATAAACATATGATTAACCTAGGCAGTGTAGTTCTGAAGTTCTGAGCTTCATGAATGAGTCCTTCAAGTTTGATGAGACAAGAGTTGTGCATTTCATTTGGAATTCAGCAAACCTATGCACCAAACAGAAAAGGTGTTACTGAAAATACTCTGATTGAAGTCACTTGCATTTGACATCCAAAAGGTATTCATGTAATGTTCACAGCTGATCCTAACTGTCAAAGCAGCCCTGTAGTAAACAGGCAGTTTCTTTAGAAATTAGGCAGATCAGATAGAGATTGGGTAGATGAAAGTCTACTACAGCAAGTGCTCCATGCTAACAGAAAATGTCTGCTACACCCTATAGCTAAATTAATGAAAATGGCAAATTTCAGCACAAATTGCAACCTATGGCATTAAGAAATATCCTTCAGATTGTTTTGTTACTGAAAGGACATCTGAAAGTTATCTGAAAGGATTCAGAAACTCTGATTACTTTCACCACTGTATGCAGGTGAAGGTAAGATTTTTTTTTATTTTAATAAGAGTAGCTCCCTACCTCACTAAAAAAATCTCAGATTGTTTTCTTTTGTTTTTTACTGTTGAGTAAAAATGTATAATGAGAAGAAAGTGGGTGTGAGTCAGTCCCCTGACAAGTTAATCAAGTTGTTTAGGGTCTTTGGGGGCCACAAAAAGATGGAAAAACCTCATCAGAAATTACTTTCTATTCTAGTGCTGCATGACCATCAAGGGCAAGTTGTGCTCTGTGGAAGTTTGAGGGCTAGGAGATTTTAAAGAGAAATGCGAAACATAGTAATACAGACCTGTGTATATTTTGTAGTGGGACAAACAGGAGGAGAAGCATGAACTGATCCATCACCAAGCTTGTTCAACAGTTCAGCTCCCACTTGCAGGAGGAAGTTGACTGATGACATGGTAAGTAAATAAATATGTACACCAAGACTAGATTGTTTCTTTTTTCATAATGGCTCAGTCTTTGCTGCATACTTCAATAACATTGTAAAAAATGTAGTGCTAAAACAGGATCAGATTCCTTGTTTATTTATCCCAGTGATTCCCTATTATATTTTCAGAGATGACATGTCAAAGATGAATTTCTGAACTGCTTCTTCAGCAAACTCAACTGGTCTCTGTATTTCAGAGACAGATTCTTTCTAGCCTAAGCATAATTATCACTTAGAAAACCTTCAGTAGGAATAGCTCTGCTTTCTGTTATAGCTTGACAATCTCAACATTTGTAAGTACAATACACTCTTAGAACATTTTGATTCTGGTTTTGTATTTGCATTACAAAACTTAATTCTTCACCATGCATGGGTTAAATCTTTCTTGTTTTCCTTTAGCTATTGTCTCTTCAGAGCTAACATGAGTAAAAATAGTACTTTAGTGGTTATTTATTTATTTTGGTCACTAAGGTTAACAGCATTCTGAAAGTATGAATTTTTATGTGAGGAACAGACTTATTGAATAATCAGTTGCTGTTCGTACAGGCAGAGTACATGTTCAAAACAGAAAGCTGCTAATACCACAGAGATAAAAGGATAATTTGCACTAATTTATGAAGCTAATTAATGAAATGAACTAAGTATATTAACCAGTTGGTGATATTCGGCTGAGCAGGAACTGAAACAGTCAGAAACTTCTTCAGACTTCTTATTTTTATTACTATGGTATAATTTAACTTACATTGCAAGTTTCCTACAGTGATAACCCTTTTATAAACGCTGACAGCATAAGCAATTTTAATAAACAAGAAATGTGAATGCTTACAGTGTCCAGGCAGATTCTTCTTTCTATCATAACATTTTCTTAATGAATTACTGAGAATGAAAGATCCAGTATGTGAATACCCCTCTGGCTATAAATATTATGGGTATGAAAATATTTTAAATATTTACTACATGATTATTAATAAGAGCAGGGGGGATTTATTTGAATTTATAGCAAGTTAAAAAAAATAAAGCTTCAGAAGATTCTGCCGGGGAAAAATGTTTCTTCACTGAAATTGTGGTAAATAGAAAAAACAAAGAAAAGTTATATTGCCTGGAGTCTGTATGAGATGCAAAGACAATGTATTTTAATGTCAGATTTGTTGGTAAAACCATCAGCAAAGCTGTAACACAATGTTTCAAGATAGATGCTAGAGTTTGGCAGAGGCAGGCCAGATAAGGCCACCTAAATCCTTTAAAGCGGAATTAAGAATTGCTTTCTGATGTACATAAATGCTGTGTAATGAATCCAGTTTGTCTTTAGAAGTCAGTGGGAATGAGGCATGCAAATAGAATTTTTCTCTGAGTGTCCAAGGCAAATCTGTAGAAATACTTTCCCACATCATAGCGTGTGTAGTGCAGGTGACATGTGATCTGTTTCCCAGGTGTACAGCTGTACAATACTTTGTTGACAATAAGCAGCTGGGGTACAGGCTTCTATCTGCTATGCATGTTCTGGTGCCTTGAAAACACTGGCAGTAACTTGTCAAGAAATGAGACCTATATATATGGAATGAAGTTGTATGGCTAAGACTATTATGGAAGGGTTGGGTAGGGGTAGACCTTCATCTGTGCAGTTAGCTAACAGCATGTGTTGGCCTCATATGTTGGAGGGCCTGAGGTTGGGCAGCAGAAAGTTTTGAGGTAAGATGAGAGAGGAAGTGATAGCAGTTTATCTGCTATCCTTATTTAGTGCTGCTTATGACAGTAGCTGACTCAAGTAAATTTAGGAATCCCTGCTATCAAACATAAAATTTAATGAGATGAAATCCTGTTTGCCTGGATTCTGTAGTATCTTCAATAAGCTTTGGAGATTTGTTCTCCTTTCACATTTCATTCCTTCTTTTCTTGGACTTTAATTTCCTGCACCTTCATGCTAAAAAACTGCCTAGTCTGTCAGTGATGTGTCGTGCTAGAAAAGAGACAGCACAAGAGTAGAATCCAAATAGAAAGGTCAGTTCTTCCTGCACAGTCCATTTTGCACATTGTAAGAGTTGAAAGCAATAGCCATTCTGATATTCTGAACCTTTTGTCAGCTGCCCTGGATTGAAGCAACTCTTAAACTACTCAGCTTTGTTTTGTGGTCAAAACTGAACAGAGTCAAGTAAGAGTAATGTTCAAAAGTGGACTTCTGGGTCTAGTGCCACCATACAACAATCAGTGCATAATTAATATAGCATGCCAAAACACTGTTTCAGTAGTGTCATTACAAGAAAGTGAAAAGATGATATTTTCAAATGTAGAAAAAACTCAGTTTGGTTACAATTTCCCAGTTGCTTTCGGAAAGAGAGGTATCCCTAATTTGTCATTATGTCTTTGAAGGTCTTCTCTCCTTAACATATTTAATGCTAGTACAGCAGTCTTTGTCTTTCTGTGTTAAATCATTAACTGATGATACACAGTTCATAGTTTCAAGGACACTTCATAATTTTTACCTCTTTCTAATTTGTAGAATAGTTCCTCCCCCTGGCGATTCCCACACAGTTTTATTGCATACCGAGTGGCTTCAGTTCAGATGTCTTCTGTGAACTTGAGCATCTTTCAGGATCAAACTATAAACTGTGAGTTTCAAAAATAGTCACAATTTTAGGGATTAGTGCTTTTCAATGCATGGAATATATTTTGTAAGTTATGTATTGTGAGAGTTGCTGGTATCTTCTTAGAAACAGTTGCTTCAGATCAAAACTGTTTCTCACTCTATTGTCCTTTACCATATCAAATAACAATTGAAACAGCAGCAGCAGCCAATGAACATGGATCAATGATATCTTCAGCCACTGCATTTGTGTAGGTTTAATCCATTTATGTGAAAATCAAGTTATGCTGGCCTGTTTTTTCTTTCCTGGAAACAATTGATAACATTACTTCAGAAGAAATTAATCCAGAGAATTAATTAGCAAAATCTAATATCCAATAAATGTAGTCTTGAGAAAGATTTCATGGGTGGTCAATTGTGACATTAAATGGAAGGTAAAAAAATAGATAATGTTAGCTGTTTTCCATAGTCAAACACAAGTGACAGAAAAGGAGCAAATAGGATGACATTGAATTTGGGGAGAAATAAGTAGGTCAGTTGTATCTGTCACAGAAGAGCTTTGTGAACAGGTTTTTTCATGTTTTTTGCTTCGGTCCATATTTACAGGCTTTTGGAAGAAATAAATTGAAAAATAAATTAAAAAAATCATTGTTTCCAGGCCAATGAATTCGATACTTTGATGCTGCAGGAACTGCACCGGTGCTTTAGGATCAAATTCAGCCCTAGTCAGTGGTAGCAAAAAATGTTAACGCTTACTGCCTTCATCATGGTTCATGTGGCTTTTAGTGATTTAAGGTTTTGCAGTTGAGGGAATTAGACCTTGCATATGATCAGGTAATGAAATTTGGCTGTTGAGTGGTGGTAACCTCCTTTGCCTAGTACATGAATTTTGCATTTTGTGACCAACCCCTTATTTTTTTTTCTATTATTGAAGGTTTGCACTTAGAAAATTTGGGATCAGTGTGCAATTTCATGAGAGTTGTGTTTATATACTGCCAAGCACTTTGAGCCAGATTTTCAAAGGTATTTAAGAGCCTGAACTTTCTGAAATTTCAGATAAATGCCTAAGAGGATCTTTGAAAGACTGCATGTTTAAGCAGCTAAATGACTTTAAAAGACTTGAATTATTTTGAAAGATTTAAACAATTATTTAAGGACGTTTGTCAAACGGGGTTTTAGTGAGAGTGAAGTTCTCTTAAATTCCTGAGTAGGTCATATATTTTTGGGGATGGGATTTGTTCAGGTACCTCCCAAATGGGGTAGAGCTTTCTAAAAATTGGTCATATTTCATTTGAGAACCCTTTCTTTTTAAAAACTGTCTTTTACTACTGACTACAGTAGATGTAACTTTAAGGAAAAAGAAACCACTTTCTAGATAGAAATTCTATTTTAAGCCATTTCTTTCTTGACCCATAGGCCTATGTATCCCTGACTTAACTCTGTAGGCTGTAGCTTGTCACAGAGAATGATTCTGCTTTTGGCAGCTGTGCTCATTCAGCGTGTTTGCTAACTTAGCAGCAAAGTGCTGCTGCTGTATTTGCTTTGTCTTGGTTTCTGAGCAATGACTTATTTACTGAAACATTTCTTTTTCTCTCTCACCTTTTTTTTTTACTTATTGGAATTGATTGTGTGAGTGAAATTCAGGGTGTTGTGACTGCAGGATTGTGTGCTGTCAGTTTTTCTAGTATTATATGCCTGTAGGACCTTGTGTTTCACTCATTATTCTGACTAAAATAAAGAATAACTGAAATAGGAAAACATGCTGTATTAAGATTCGTATTAGAAATCTTTTTGGTGCAATCAAATTGCAGATTTTCTTTTTTTAAAGTAAGGTTTTGGGATTTAAATTAGTAGTTGTTTTTTTTTTTTCAGAAAAAAAGCCCTGAGGCCTGTGTAAAACTAGTGGCTACATAAAGCTGAAGAATCAGATGTCTGCTGGGCAAATTGACAGAACTCATTAATCTTAGATGCAGTGTACTATAGAGTCTGTCCTTTCATGCACCTGCCCATGCCTAAAGTAATTACATGATGGCACTATTAATACTGAAGAGCTTGAATGGGGATAGGGTTATCTTCTCTTCTTAGTAATTGATTGCTAGCTGATTAGTGGACAACATTTTTCCTACAGTATAATTGCCTTTCTGCTATTGTAGCCTCTCTAACCTGGGGGTTAGGCCATCTTACTGGTTTTGAGGCCTTGACAATAGCACTGTAGCCCTACAAGTAATGAACTGGAACTCAGTCACTGTGAATTCCCCAAACAGAAGATGACTAGTTAAATGTATTTCAATGATAGCATATTTTACAATAATCAGACGACAGAAAATATGTTGCCTTTCCACCGCCGACTCCTCTTCCTACGAAGATATTTTCAAACCTTCTGATTCGTGTGTGGAAAAGCAGGCAGTTGACTTCTATTAATCACATCTGTTGCTTATATAAAGTTATTATCTAAAATGTGTCAGAGCTGTGTAATAAGCTTGAGTGGTTTTTGTGACCATATAGAAATCTCAAACCTATATATTTTCTTCTTTAGGAGCAAACTGGTAGCAAAGGATTGTATCAGTTCTGCAGTGGGGTCTCAGAGATCTGCTAGTCTCTAAAAATGATTACGTTTTTATATTCTGAAATTCACTCTGTGAGGTTTTGTAGAAATCTGATCGATACAAGGCTGCTGCTTGGGTGCATCTCCCACCCCGTGACCCTAGATGCCAGACATACTGGCTTGAGGATGCAGATCTGCTCGTTCGTGAAGTCGGAGATGAAAGATTATTCTGCAGGAGATCTGACAGATCTGAATCTTAGGAGTAAGTTGGACATGACATAAATGCTAATTTCCACCCCCCAGCTTTCTGCGTACCTGAAAACTAAAACCTATCTTGCATCAGTCTTCAAGTTACCTTTCTATGTTTCTTTTCTGATATAAATGGGTGTTTGTGTAACTCTGCACGAAACCAGAGTGGTATTAATCTTTGAGCTTTCTTACGCTGGTCCTGGACTCAAATGTGATGGAACAACAGTGGTGCGGCAAAGAAATCTCTCATCTCTGCCTGCATGCAGAACCATATGCTTTATTCCTTGATTGCTGGTTTATTCTACAGTATGTTCAAAAGAATGATTTTGCAAATATTTTCTAAAGACTTCTGACTGAACCTGTTCAGGACAATTGCTTAGTTTAATCACTGAAGTTGATGTCTAGGTTTAAATTTTGGAAACAGTTCCTTAGATTCCCATTTTCCAAGGTATTTATGGGCAGTTAAAAATACTACCCAGTATGATTTCCAATATTGTGTCTATGAATCCAGCCAAAGAGATATTCCTAAGAGCAATATCAGTTGTCCCCTGTGTGACATAACCTGACTGGAAGGTCATTTAATTTTGTAGTTTTGTAAATTACTGTGTACCCTAAAGAATGTTGATTTGTATTAGGAGTGATACTAAGCTAGTCAGAAATTTAAATGACTTCTGCCTTTATGCTTGTTGCATGCCCTGAAAAAATAATACAAACATTGATAAAATGATCAGATGTTTTGATTGATGGCTTTGTAGTAGCCTGTGGGCTGTGGGAACATTCATATGGAAATCAAATCCCATGAGAACTGACTTTCATGAGTGCTAGTTTAGGCCTCAAACATGCTTTCCCTCAGTTAATGGACATTTTCACCTGACGTGATTCTCAAAACAAACTGCTGACAAATGCGTGGTAGGTATAGAGAAACTATAGAGTATCTCTGTGAACAGGCTCAGAAGAAAAAGTGTTGGAGGCCTCCAGATCTCAGAAGACATAAAAGATTCAGAGGGCTTGGTTGCTGAATAAAATGGGAGGCAAACTGCATTTTGCATAGGCTTTCAACATCACTTCTGTTACAAATAGGCCTTTCAGATCTAGAAATTGAGGCTCATGCAAGTAGAGTTGAGAGAAAACTAGCTCTCTTGTGTAGGGTCTGTCTGTGATTCATAGCATGGCCAGCCTTTGAGAAACTGAAGTCCGTGCATCTGTGTAGATTGACCGCACAACCCCACTTGCTCTGGGTTGTTCACCAGCTGCATATTGCACTGGTTAGGTTTTACAAGGAAACACTCTAGCCTGTGCTCCAAGCCTGTATATGGTGTTCAGTTACACTGTCCTGAGATGACAAACTGAGCTTTTACTGTTCTCAGTGAGTTGGCATTCTTATAAAAATGTCCAGGGCACAAGCTGATGCAAATTGCAGTGCTTTTGACTATTTACAGGAGGATGACAGGGGATTAAGATAGATATTAGAAAGACTCTTCAAGTCATAATAGAAGTGTGTTGTCAGGAAAGGGGAAAAGACTTCTAATTTTTTTCTCCTGATTTTCTTTGTTTTCTGCAAACAGAAACCAACCTGTTCTTTGCACCATAACATTTAAACAGAGAAGACTGAACCACATAATTCCTTAAAGCGGTTCTTATAGCTTTGTAATTGTTAAAACCTCGTTTGTTGGATGGAAGGAGAAAGATATTTCTTTCCTAGTAAATGCTAAAGAATTTTTAGAAAATATTAATCTAGTATATGCATACACTTATTATAAGTGGTCCTATATTATATGTTGTAAAAAAATCTCGAATATGTTAAGGTTGCAAAATGAGACTTTCAAGCCAGGAAACGCTAGCATTAAGGTTGCTCCTTTAGAAGCGTTTGCCTGCTTTGTGGCTATGTTTCACAAACAGTCTTTAATTACTGGATCACATGCTGGTTTTTTTTCCTACAGGACCATTGCCTCCTTCAGTTCACAGATGGGTTATGTTCTCTGAGTAAAAAATTTTAGTTTCATTGTTTCTTTTGTGGCCCTAACTCATATTATCTGGTAAATACTCCGATCCTGCTCTAATCAGAGAAATTTTGACTTCCACATAGACTTGTCTGGGCATTATGAAATCCTTCTTGGTATTTATATACATTAATATTCATGATACTTTTGGAAGGGGAAAGTTGTATATCCATTTTAAAAAGGAACAGACAGGGGACATTTTCTGAGCCACAGACTTGCCAGGTATTTTTTCTAAGATACTCAGGGCCTGTTTTTTCAGGATGCATATTGGAGTGTGTGTTAATATGTTTGTTCACTGGTAGAGTCCTTGATTTTGGTCTTGTAGAAGTTTTTAGCACTTCTGTAAGTTACAAATTGGACATCTAGAACCCAAAGGACACGTTCTTTTTAGCCACTTGGGCTTTTAGCGTAGTCACAGATTGTAATAGCTAGGAAATCTGGAACAAGTTAAAAGGATGTTCTTGTGGTATCTAAGACTATTTACTTCAAATTGCAAAAGCTCCCCATCACCTGCTATTAAATGTAAGACTTTTAAACAAAAACTAATTCCCAAGAGAAAGCAGAAGAGGTGAAAGGCATTTTCACTGCCCTTAGTGCCTTAAATGGATATAAATGGCCAATTTATTAAAGAAATGGACTGTGCCTCATGAGAAACATTCCTCTAAACCCATGTTTTTGCAGAGATAACCAGAAGAAAAATGTATTTTTGAAACTCTGATCTGATTATTTAGCATTATGATGTGAGCAAGACCTTGCTCCTAAAAGTCCCAAATTCATGTATTTCCTCATTGAATCTAAATCTGAGCTTCATAAAAGGACTTCCGGGATCTTTTGGTAAAGCAGGAGTCAGAATAAAGTTCTCAGTCCTTCATCTATCTTGAGTATGAGGCCATCTTTCTTTTTTTTTTTTTTGCTATGAGTTGTAGGATTTACATTTGTCTGAATGAAAATAAATCTGATGATCTAGACAAGGAGCCTACTTTTTACTGTCCAGCACTACTGGGCATTCAGTTTGCAACTGGAAGAAGATGTGGACATGAGAATGTTAACACTAAGGGGTTTGTGTGCAGATCCTGTCTCAACAGAAGTTAGTTTTGGCATACTGATTGATAACTCTTAGATTTCAGCACCAGAAACATGTCTTTAAATATCATGCATAAACCAAACAAATGTGGAGGTTCTTGGATCATGGGGAAAATCAGGTCAGCATACATGAGACATGGAAAGGAAAGGTGCTGACTCAGTGTACACCTATGACTGAAGTGTGCCTGCCTGTGTGGGATCACGGGCATAGGACTGGCTGGGCCAGGTGTTTTGTTAGAGCAGACCTATTGCCAAGAACATCACCAGTCCCCTCCAGGGTAAAGATTGTCTTCTCTACCTGCTGTGATGTTATGATAAAGACACATTTCCTTTTATTTTTCTTAACATTGTTCATTCTCCTGAGATGGTAAAATACTAACAAAAATAATCAAGCTAATAAAAATAAAAATATTAGTAAGAGGAAGAAACTTTGTATAGAAAATGTCAGCCGTAGCCGTTGAAGTCGGACGTAGTGGCACAGAAAGTGTGATAGGAAGTGCTGGGCAACATTTACTACAGGTGATATTACTGTCTCCACCTGTAATACATATCATCTAAAAATATTTAAGCAATATTGTCCTTCACTGTCATGTTTCTTATATTGAACTTTTGGAATAGTGAGCCTGAAAATAACAAGCTGAGCTCATTAGTAGATTAGGTGTTGCAGTGAGTCCATGTGCTCAGTGTTAGTTCTTGTTCTTCAGTTTGATAGGGTTTCTTTTAGAAAGCAATTACATCTGATTGACATGTTTTCATGTGCCTCTAGCCCTGACTCCTTCTTACTAAACAATTCTAGATCAAGGACAGTGACTTTTCTACTGCCATTAACTAAAATCAGGATCCAGGAGAAAAAGTTAAATACCTTTTAAGATGCGACTTGAAACAAATTATAAAATATGTATAAAGAGGAATATATTTTGGTTTCATATACTGTAGTTGTTGAAAGTCAAGTAAAAACATAGTTTAAGGCATGGACATGAATTAAAATTAAGAAACAAATTCTGTTTTTTCTACTTCAGATAAGAAAAAAGAAGTTGGGGGCCATATCCTATTACTAAGTGTACATATAGCTTTTCCATGTAATTTCTACTACACATTAAATGGTGTAATTTACTGACGTTTTATACTAATAATGCTATTATACATCCTGAAATCCTAGTAAATAGAAGTGACTTTTTTAATGAATCATTTCACTATAAAAAAAATGCATACTTGAGGGTAGTAAGTGTTCTTGCCCACTGAATTTTACTGTTTATGGAAAAAGCTTTAATTTGAAAGGATTAAAAGCTTAGAAAGTAACAAACAAAAATCATTCCTGCCTTACGAAACCCAATATAACTGAATGTTTGCTCGAGTTTTAATTCAATTTGTTATCTTGTACTTTGGGTTTATTTTTTTTCCAAATTTAAAATCTGTTTATGGGTTAAAATGAAACAGAAGTCTACTCCGTCTCTGTGCACCCCAGGTTCAAGGGCTGTATTGTTACATCCCTTGCATGCACCTATTATGATCTGTTAGCAAAAATTATTTGGTTGAATTTGTGTTTTGATGAAGTTGAAAGAATCTGTCAGGATTGTTCAATGAAGAGTTTTTGCCTGAACACAGTGAGTAAGCATAAGCAAAAACTACATTTGTTCTCCTTTTATAAAACAATGGCTCTTTGTTTCTGATGCCTTGGGAAGCTGTACATCAATTTCTGTTACTTAAATGAGCTATCTTAAGAAGTTGTCAAGCAGTAGTTTTTAACGATACCCTGGCTGTCCAGGGGGTGGATATGTTTTTCCTTGTGGACATATTTGTGAAGCAAAGAACATTTTGCTCTTTTTTTTTTTTTAATCTCATTTTCACTTATCTCTTTTAAATTTGCAGAACTTGCTCTTATTTTCATGTTTATGTTTCACAGGCTAGCATAGCCTGTTCTCAGGCCTTTTTGACCACTGGGTAATTGTATTTGAATGTAACAGCTAGTCAGAACTGGCATAAAATTTTTTCTTAGTCATCGGTGTGCAGAGTTTTTCCTATATTTTCTTTCCAGTTTTGTTTCCCACCTTGTGTTAATTCACCGCTGAATACCATTTCTTAGCATAGTCAAGGTAGGGGGTTTGGGATTATGATCAGCTGCTTTTTCAAGGGAAATGCTGCTCCACAAGGGAAGTGCAGGTGGAAAATGGGGTGATAATGAACAGGGAAGATTAACCGGAAACACTCGTGCTTCTTGCTCATGGCCCATATCCTATCACAAGCAAAAGCTCTCATCTGTAGCTCTGTCTGGAGAGTGTGACTGCATGTCTTCACATTATGTTTCATGCCCATTTCTAATGAAATGTCTTGTTGGAGTTGGCTTCAAAATTGGGGGCACGTTAAGGCTCTTAAACTCAGAATCTTATAGTCTGGGACATGTGGGTGGAGCAGATGTTGGCTAAATTGTTTCACCTGATATCTGTCTTGCCCTGAGGATTTCTGCCCTTACTAAGGATTATTTATCCCTTCAATACATATAATTGCATACATGTAAGAATATATAAGAATGCAACATAGAAAGAATTTATTGAGTTTGCCAAAACCAGAAATGCTAGATCATATCATGCAAAGCGATAAGGGCACTGTTAGTCATTTGATGTTTTGCATTAAATTGTCTTGCATTATGATTGTAGTTGTATTAATTTATCCAAATGTGGTTGCACATATGGTTACATGCATTTTTCCTTAAAATAGTTGCTTTCTCACAGATTTCAGAAGGCTCTTACTTTCCTTTCCCTGCTATTATTCACACTCTGCCACTCAGTTATGTACTGTGCTATAATGTTCGTAGCTACACAGTATGCCAGGTGTACTTTCCTTTCTGACAACAAAAGGCCAGATGACAAAACTGTTTTGTTTCTGTGCATTTTTTCTCTGAAAACTTACTGTAAGAAAATTAGTTCTCTTTTGCCAAATTAACAGTTTAATATAGTAATTAGCAAGTTCTGCCAAAATATCTGTTCCAGCAAGGAATTGCATTTGGGAGCTCTCCTATTTTTTCCCTTAAGCACTGACCACAGAACTTAATTAACTTTCTTTTCCATCATAAATTCCAGCACAGGCAATGACCACTGTCTCCTCCCCCACTCCTACATGTTCTGTTATGATAAATTGTCCCTTATGCAGCCAATCTGGAGGCAGGTGCCTGTATGAATCTCTGGGGTTATACATACTGTACTATCCATAGGGCTGATGAATAATGATCTTTTCACTGCACTCCCCTTCTTTATTCCATGTTTATGCTTCAATGAAATAGGGAGATGGTAGAATGAGAGGGTTCCTCCCCTCCCAATTATACTTCTCATTTAAACTAATCTCTTTTGGAATTGATTTGCATGTGTGTGCTGCAAGGTACCTGCATTTAACCCCTTGACCCACATGACCATTCCTGCGGTTCTTTTGTAACTCCAGCCTTTGCCCCTTCCTATCCTCAGTAACTCCGATGTGTGTGTGCATTTGCATCAATGCGTTACTCTCCCCGCATTTCCCATTCTCTTCCTGTCAGCACCGCATTTCTAGTCAGCGCTAGCTGCACGGCCGTTGCCCGGCACTCTGGGTACAGGGACTTGTTCTTTCTTTGTAACTTTGCCTGTGAGGTTTTTTTTTCTATAGAAATCACTAAAAGTTGTGACCAGTTTGTTGAAACATTTCAGAGACTCTTTCTAGGTGTCTGGCTATAATCCCAACCACACGTATGTAAGCATTGTCATCAGAGCTATAGGAGCCAAAATTCAACCACAGAGCAATGGAACATAGGTTATTATGTGACTGTGGGAACATCTGCATTCTGCAGCGGAGATTATACTAAATTTCCTGGGGTGCAAGGCTCTGCGGTGTTGTGCAGGTACATTACTCTGTGCTTAAACAGTAAACTAGAAGGAAGAAGCACCTCAGGGGCAGTGCTGCCTCGCTGAACTTGCTTCTGGGTATTGGTCTAGCTAACTTAAAAGTCTCCACACAAGATGTTTTTGAGGTGAGTGTCTGTACTGAAAGATCAGATGTCTTTGCATCTGAAGTGTTGACATGGCCTAAGTTACTTTATTTTTCTTGTTTAAAGCAACCATATTCATATGCCTTGGAAATCCTTTTCAATGTGGTAAGCTTAGCTTATTAAAAAAGATGCTGGATATTTTTAAGGTGATTAATGATATCATTTCATAATGACATAACAAGTGCAGTCTCTACTTAGGAGTGGTGCTTTCTGTCTATTGAGGTTCTTTCTAAGGATGGAGGACTCTCATGATCTTTGCTGACATTTTTTTATATTATAATGCAGTGGAATAGTAATCACCAATATTTTGTTAGGAACTTGTGCTTTCAACCTGAAAATCCTCACAACTGTCAATAGCAATGAAATCAGAATGTGGTAACCTTTTAATTGCACTTAAAAGAGCCTATTTGCTTTTACCACTGAAAAGCCAAGGACTAATTATTTCCACTTGGGTATTATAGTAGCAAGCTTTTGCTTCAGATAAAAAGGATAGTTTTAGTTATTTATTTTATTTTTAGTGCTTGATGTTTTTACTGATTTCAGTATTTGAGATACAAGATGGAGGTTCCAGTGATTTCCACGGTGGTGGTCTGTAGTTGGATTAGCAGTGATCCCACTTCTGAGGAAATCACTATGGTCTTTGCTGTTAGCTACATTGTGTGTACTGTTATCAGCACTAATACAAACTCAGATATGCCTCTAGGTATGATATTAATGTTTAGATAGACCAAAATGCATTCTAGGCCAGGTTGGTACTTTGCATTTACACACTCCATCTGTAGGGAGAGCTGGGCGATCTTTTGTACCTTCCCACCATACTCTTACTCATGTCCCCATGATCACATACTTCTCCTCTAGCAATTTCTGTTCCTGATGTAGAATATCTTTAGATGAGAATGCAAAGTCATTTTAGGTACTAGAGTAGCAAGAAAATTTGTTCCAGCAAGTCCTAAATTGTCTAAAATGCTAATGCATGAGTTTTTACTGAGATGCTTTTTGTTAAAACATTCATTGTAATGTGAATCAGTTAGTGAAATCTTTAGTGTTTTGGGTTCAAAGCTGTTTAGAAGATAGTAGGATCTTTGAAAAGTAGCAGAACCTACAGCTTTATGTGAAGTCTGTTACCTGTTCAGTGTATTGTGAGAGGAGTGGTTGAAAGCTGCTCATTTAAGAGCTGCCATTCATTTAGGGTAAAGACAAGAAGCTGTTAAAAAGCTATGTAGTAAGATAGGTGAGACACCCTCGAAAGTCTAAGCTAAGGCTAGACCAGACAGGACCTGAGCTACTCAGAGGAAGGAGTTTCATTGTGGACCAGACACAAAAACAGAAACTGGGAAATTCATTCTTGTGAGGGAGAAGGAAGAGAACATTTGAGTATTATGGATGAAGGGTAGAGCAGACAAAGCCAGTATGGACGAGGAAGTTGGGCAGGAGAATGAAGGTGCTTGTAACATGACCCTGAAAGAAAGCTAGAAGGGAGCCCATCAGCACAGGTAGAAAAAAAGGCAGCATACTGTGCTGAGTAAGTGCTGTTTTCTCACTGTGTTAAGGGAAGAGGACATATATATTTTTGAAAATAAACAGCTTTGCATCAAAGAAATACCTGACTCTGCCATCAATGTCTCCATGTAAAAGGGAAACGAATACATAAGATACTGAATGTTTGCTACTGCTCTGATCAAAACAGCATTTTTCATCTCTTTCTCTGCCTGTTACAAAGAACATATGAGGCTGCTGAAACTACCTGCTGAGGGCCTTATGTCAAAGTTTTTGAAGGTATTTAAGCTCCTGAAGATATAGAGGCATCTAGTAGAGTTTTTACAAACATCCAGCTTCCTAACTCTCTTCATAGAAAATAGCAACTAGATGCCCAGGTGTGTTGGAGAGAAAGAACCTGTAGATCTTCTGGTGCTTTGGAAAGGATGGTCCGTTGTCCTCTAATCTGAACTGCTTTTGGCTGTGGACATCCTATGGCTGGCCTCTAATACTGAAAAATCTACAGGTCTGTTCTCTCTATCACCTATTCATACCATGTGACAATAGAAAAAGACCATATATTTAAAAAAAAACAAACAATTGGGCCTATAATTGGAAGCTAAACTCCTGAATGGTTCTTTAGTTTTCACAGTTCCAGGGGGTCTTGATAATAAAAACAGGAACATCCACTCAGTTTCATGAGTGTTGTGATGCACACTACTTGGGAATGACATATGCAAGTCAGGAGTCAAATCCCAGACGTAGGATCTTTATTAAGGAACATCAATAATATAAATGTAAACTGTTTCTCAGTGTACTGAAACCCTGACGTTATTAACTTAATCAGCATGCCAGTGTTCTGTTTGAAATGTCTGTTAGGCTCAGTTCTCCTTTCCAAAATGCTCTGTTTTGTGCAGAAGCCACTCTGTGAAAGAGGTAAGTCCCATCATTGTTGCTTTTAACTGGAAGGATGAAGAATATTCTTTTGTTTCCTAAAACTCTTTTGTAAGCTCTGCTTTCAGCATAACTGTGGCACCTCAGTAAAGAAAACATGGAAGAATCACAAAGTTATTTGCTTTGTTAATTTCAGTGGCTGCTGTTTTCCAATTTGATTATATTGCCAAATTTTGAAGGTCACCCTGTTCTTTACATTCCCATCAGAACAAAGTGCTAATGCTGACTTTTTTCCTGACAATATAGAGCTTTAACCAGCACACAAGAGGAGTCCATCAAAACTTTATCCTCCACTGAGTATTATTGCATTTGTAAAGATAATAATAATACACAGTTCTAATGCTCTATGGATCATTATCTGGCAGTGGACCAATAATTGGGTATAAAACATTAACAACTAAAAAGGAATACTGATTCCTTTGGGCTTATAATTGTTGTTCATTACAAATTGCTTCCAAAATAGGCCTGCGCTGATTCATAGAGAATTAAGTAGATTTGGTTTAGTAATGTTTTCAGGTTTCTGAATAAATTATGAATGCTTCTTGACTGTTAGAAGGAGCACCTGACATTATGAAACTGTAATGAACAGATCGGCAAGAGAAAAACAGCCTCAGCTGATCATCCTGTTCAAAACCTATTAAGGTCTGATGAAATGAGAAGATTTTTTCTGTCCATGTATGGATGTGCAACAAGTCATAAGTTGTGGACTTTAATAATATATTTTCTTCACAAGCAATAACACAGCAATTAGGAAGTGCTCACTGAGGTAGAAATAATGGTAACTGCTGTGCAGATTAGCTTTGCTAAAGGGAGCTCTCAGACATACAGTAAAACAACATATTCCAGGTTCCTGTTGGTGTGTAATTTCTACTTTATTTACTTATCATCTCAGTTAAAGAGGACTCCTGGCAGTAATGAGGCTACACAAATGCACACATAATACTATAAGATGTTACAAATTATATAAAAGATAAATCTAATGATTACCTATTATAATGACAGTGCAATCACTGGGGAAATTGTACAGTTCTGAGAAGCCCATGGCTGGCAAAAATGCCACTACACAGTGTATTCATTATTTCTGAGCTTTTGCTTCTGCACGACTGTTGGTAAGAGATGTGTAATTCACTTGGAAGGGAGCTGCTAAACACAATGGCTCACAAATCTTTATCTAGTATAGCCATACTTAGAAGTACTGGGCTAAGTGTGAAAATAGTGAGCCTGAAAACTTGGAGGGGTTTTCTTGCTGGAAATTCAGAGTATTTGTTACCACTGTGGTAAAAATGAAGATAACATGTCCTTCAAAATGAATTTCTTACACTGTAACTACCTTAGAAATAACCATGCAAAAAATGCCACATACTGCAAGTTCCATCACAAGAGGGTGTGCTCAAGTCCATCAGTGCTAACTCAGGGAAATGGATGTTAGTATCTCTGAAACCCAGCAGAGTTTTAATCTTTAAAATCTGTGAGGACTCTGACTCTGATGCCTCTGATGTAGAACATTAAAAAAAAAAGAAAAAGTCAAACAGAATTTAGTCATAGATCAAGCACAGAACATTTAGAATATGTGCTTACAGTAAAATATTTGTAAAATAGCAAATGTTAATTAAAATAAATTATAATTAAAAAGTACTTCAGAAGTGTCAAGGTTTTTAGTTTTTTTTTTAAAATCTTTTTATTATGGATGATAGTGTCTGAAACCACCCCCTTCCTCCTGTGAAAAGATTTACAGAATTATATGTGTAATGTTGGATGCAAAGACAGTGGAGGAGATCTGTTATACAGACTGGTATGAAGATATTACAGACATTCTGTGCTGAGTAAGTTATTTGAGTAAGTGAAATATGTGAAAGAGAGCCAAAACTAAGATTTTAATAAATAAGTGACTAAAGTTAAGATGTGAAATGTTCTAACAGCTGAGCACTTAGTATTTAAAATCTATGTGCTTACTAAATTAGGTAACTAAATATGAATTTACTTACTGCAGCCATGTTATGTTGTGAAATATTGGCCTTGAAGGAAGACATTTGTGGTTTGGTTTTTTTTTTTTTTTAAGATAGAATGGAGGAGATTTTAGCTTTTCAAGTGTTGGTAGACTGTAGTAAGGTGTAGACTAGAAGTGAGTGTAAACTCAATGGACAGTTTTGAGTAAGACCTGAAAATGGATGGCAGCAAGAGTGGAGATGCTCTCTGCTTTATGTGGTAATGCTGCAGTGCTTGAAATGGGAGCTGGAATGGAGCGATGCCAGCCGGATAGTAGTCTTGTGAGAGAATATGAGTGGGAAACACTAAAAATTTAATTTCTGTGATCGGAATGTTACAAACTTGCAGAAACACTTGGTGTAAGAAGGGAATGAAAATCAATGATGACACAAACATTATGATGAGTGATAGGGAGTAGCTTCTTGGAGCTGAAGAGTGGGATGAACAAGTCACATTTGTATTTTAGAATACTCTTTTTATCCAGGAAGGTATTTACATATCCAAGGTCTTTGTATGACAGTGAGTTCTTTTCTACCATCCTTGTCAGCCTCTGGAAGGCCTAGATTTGGATTAGTTTTTTTCCCTTCTCGTTTTTCCCCCTCCATGAATACTTTTACTATGAAGGGCACAAAAATAGCATCCTTTATGGAGACCTCTGTTTGTCTCATAAAGGTGTGTCTATATTCAGGTACTTTGAAGAAGTGTATGTATTGTTAAAGGATGTTGTGATAGGACTTGCACTGTGGTTTTGTGTTTGAGAAAGAAAACAGAGTAAGAGAGAAGACTGAAATGCTGTACTTCTCTCACTTCGAGATGGTCAAAGTCATCAAGTGAAAGACAGACAGCTGATACGGCTGTGTCAGCCTGTTTTCCTGAGAAGCGTCCATTTCTGTTTGCATGACACAGACATGCATGTATTACTGTATGGCCATTTCAAAAGGTTTTTCCTTGGGCCAAGATTCAATTACGTCTTCAAAAAATGCAGGAATCCCATCTTCCTTAACCAGTCACTCTTGTAGTATCTTTAGTTGTCTCTACAAGATTCTATCAATGTCAAGAACAGTGATCCAATTTTTATATGACAGCCAGAAACTGTTCCAGCAGCTCTTGGTAAGTGATAATGTCTGAAACTAAAAGGCGTAGAAGGCTCCCTGGTTGCTTCCCTGCAGTGACAGTCGTGTGATTGCCAGCTCCTGACTGAAGTGAAGAAGATGCTGTCCTCACTTCCACACCAAGTTTTGCCTGGTTAGTGAGGTACAAACTAATTCTTCTTTATGTATATATATCTGGTGATGTGGAACTATACTATCAAGAAATGTATGTTTTCAATAAGGCATGACAGTTTATCAGTACCATAAGCTATAGATTATACCAGTATACTGTGCTTGATTCAGCCTCCGTGTGCTAAATCATGTCATGGTCTGAAATTCACTGTTCCATAAAAAAGACAGGGAGCCAAAATACCTACGCACACAGGTATATGTATGTATAAAGCAAAAAATTATAAGTGATTTGGAGACTCTTAACAGGCCCTGCTGAATCCCCTGGGAATAAGTTTTGGCCTGGTTAGTATTCCACGGAAAATGACGGAAGCCCAATCGCTTGGGACATTTACAGCTACACCAGACAAAGCACCTAAGCATTTTAGAGCAGGGATGTGCTCCTACCCTCACAGAGGAATGTTATTAATGACTATTAAGTCTTATGCATCTATCAGATAAATCCTGTGAGTTTCTGCTCAACATAGGTATGCCTCAGGTTGTAAAATCACTATTCATATTTCAGAGTGAATTCTTCTCATTATTTTTCAAGATCAAAGCCATAGGATGCAAGAGGCAGTAAATGCATTGGTACAAGTAGTCTGTTTTTAAAAGTTTAGGAATTAGAAATAACTAATGTTGTATAAATCATATGGCATAATTATTACATTTAAATGTTACATTACGCTTATGTTTACATTAATTCTTAATAGGTCTGATTTTTTTTCCTTCTGAAAACATAATTGGAAACAATATTTTCCTTCTTATTCTAATTAAAATACTTTAATAAATGTTTATTTAGATACTATGTCATGGAAGGTTGCAGCCTTGGTTGCCTAATGTAATGTAAAAATCAATTAGATACAGAAAAATATCTGGGTTTAATTTACGAAGACTAGATATCTGCCTGATCGCTGCTGGGTAGCAATATCCATAACGTTTTATATATGAAAATAGTAATGATTAGTATTAATCTTGGACATGCTGTAGTGTTTACCTATTCATATATTCAGAGGTAATCCGTTTCCTTGAATGCAGCTTTTGAGTTGCCGTATAGATTCATTTCTTTACCACAGTGTCTTCTACAGTGGTTTGAAAACAATTTCTAACATGCATCATATAGTTGAGGTTTATTTGTCTCATGCAGAGATCAGCACGCAAGCGTTGCTGCATATGTAAGCCTTGTAACTAATTGCATGCAAAACAATGCAAAGATTTGAACATTGTACAGCAATTAACAATATCTCTGCTAGTGTAAGTACGTTTTCTTCTCACCATACTCTCTTCCTCCATGCCCCCCCCTCGACCATAAATCATTTCCAACTTGTCAGAATGGATCTGTGCTGGCAAAGAAACAAGGGTAATGTTTCAATTTTCTCCATCTGGTAAGATATTTTCTGTTAGTTTTTCTCCCTCTCTGTAGTTACTGAATTTACATGAAGAACTATGTATTGTAGACTAATAAGATTCCCTGAAATAGAGTGGAGGAAGCATGACCTGTCTCCCACTAAATCTGAGGCGTGCGATAGGGTAAGTTCTGTCATGTTAATGTTGTTGAGAAGTGTCGCTGAGGAGCGGGCTGCCCTCCTCCCCCTCCAGTGCAAAGAGAAGGGTGCTGGAGTACTGGCAGAGAGGCTGGGATTGTGGCCATAGGCTGTGAGTCACTGTGCTCTAAGCACATCATTCCGTTCTCAGTGTACGAAGTCAATTAAAATTAATTATACAAAAATACTTCTTTTCTTAAATATCAGTCATTCCAGCGTCTGGGCTTTTGCATCCATGTAATTTTTGTGGCTTAAACTGCAAGCTTGGTGGTTTTTACTTAATTTATGTTAAGAATATCAATAATTACTTTTAAAAAAATAATTCAGCATGGGAAAAAAGCAATATCCTCTCAGAGTACCAGATCCCATGTGCATGATAGCCCTTGTAAACAGTTCTCTGTATTGCTGCGGGAGTCTCCATTACAAATTGGCTCACAAATGTTGTATGGTTTTGTTGCAAACATCAATAATAAAACCAAACTTACTTGCACAGAGAGAAATTTTTGATGCTTCTGATGTAACGACATCCTGTACTTGTGGGATCCATAGGCAAAAAGAAATATTGGGATGTCCAAAATAGTAGATGCTTTTTGAATAGTTCAAAGCTCCAGACCTTGAAGCACAGCAGCCTGTGGGGGTGGGGTACAACAGGGTATGGGTAGCAGAGATGGACTTAACAATGCAGCTCTGCTTGGTCCTACTGCTGCAGCTCTGGGACAGAAACACTCTCCTGGGGAGCTGATTCATGTCCTAAGTGTGAGAATTTGTCCACTTCTCACACTTGTTCTTTACTTCTACTGCCCAGGATTTATCTGAAGATTTTAGCTGATTTGCACTACTTATCAAATCTAAGAGTTCATGATTGAGTTGAACTTAAGAAATTATATTAATATTCTAACATAATTTAACACCCTCTTTTTTAATATTTTTTAAATTTACTTCTGGTTGTTCTAGCGCTTTTGAGTACGGTCGTTTCATATTTTCATGTTTTACTTCATGTTTGAGAAATCTATACACTTTTTAAATGGAAGCTCAGGTTCACATTTATTCATACAATTTCAGCAGTCAGGGCTTTAAGAAAAATAGTAAATATTGCAAGGTTCGTAGGAAAATAATGAGAGCTGGCAACTCTGTTTCCTCTGAGCATACTTCCATTAGGTTATTGGATATAGTTATTCTATTGCTAGTTTTCCTGTGTATGGAAAGAGAGGAGAGCCTTGGTCTGAAAGAGAACAAAACCCAAGAATGAGCAGACATAAATTCTCTGTGAAAGAGCAGAGACGCAGAGTGCAAGTGTGTGCATGCCTCTGTCTCTATGGATAGTCAGCGCTGCACACTGAAAACAAAATGCTGTTTGACTTAACAAGTAGGGAGAGTACTTAGAAATGTAGAGGCACAAAAATGTCTATGCAATTTCACAGCTAAATACACTACAATTATAATCTAATGCAATAACAATTTTAAGGGTCATTTCATAGTAAGAGATGAGACATTTTCGAGTGGTAGAAAGCTCCCACCCAGCCATCACCTAAACAATAGTTACAGTTTCCTGGGAAGGGAAACAGTTGGACCAAATTGCTAATATAGCGTGAGAATACTTTCTCAAGTGTTTCTTTGGTGTACCTGAAGGTCTTAGAAGATGAGGGAAACTAAATTCACACATCCCTATAAACACCCAGAGGCACCAACTTGATGTCCCTATCAAAAGGAAATTAACCTTTCCAAAAAGGCGGGTTTGATGTCTGCATCTTTTCCTATTTAGGGGTTAGTTATTGCTGTTTAGACTTTAGCTGTGCACAATGTTACCTGTGTTTGTAACTGTGCGTGTCCCTGGATGTGAAGTTGTAGAACTAGTGATAAATAAAGGGTAACTCCTTTTTAATAAGGTCTAGGCATATGGCAAATAGTGCACTATACCAAAAACTTGAGGACTTTGGGTAAGAGACCTAAGTAATGACAAAAGGAATGGGAACACTGCATTTATCCTCCAATTTCAGTCTCAGCTTTTTCGTTTTGTGTCTTTGCAAAGTCTGTGTAAGTCTTACTTGTGATGTTGTTCGTTTCAGCCCCTTGTGTTTCTCTGTTGTCCAGCAGTGACTGGGAGCACTTCAGAGACAGCACACTTTCAGGTGTCACATTACAGCATCTCCTCCGGCTGATAAAAGAGAGCTTTAATAAGCTCCAAAAAAGCCTTGTATCCAGTACTTTTACCACTGCAATGCTGCTCATTAACATGTTAGTAAGCATCAATAGATGCCTCCAAAAGAGACCAAAAGCAGCCAAAATAAAGCTGCTTCTTCCAAACATAAACAGTGATATAGGAACACTAGGCTTGAAAGGAGAGTTCCGTTCTGCTTCATGGGTCTTTCAAAAGAACAATACAAGTCATCGTTATTAAATCAAAAAGGCACCCTCTGTGCCTGGCATCCTTTATGTCTGCCAATCAGATTCCTGGAATGCTTTTTTTCCCTTCTAAAGTAAAACATGGTATCAAGGATTGACAAAGGCAGAAAAGGGGAGAAAAAAAATACTGAGCTAATATAAAACAAGAATTGTTAAAAAATGTTTGCAAAGTATTTCACCATTTTCAAAATTATGTCTTCCCAATTCTGTTGAGCTACAGCTCTAATTTTCTGTTTATCCAACTTATTTCTTTTTATTCAATATTACACCATCCTCAGGGAATGTTAACTGACTTTTCAAAAGGCAAAATAAAACAAGGAGCAGTTGTGAGAAATGTCATATAAAACAATGTGTCTGTAAAAGGTAAAACTGTCATGAAATTTATGTCAGTTTAAAATATTAAGGAATTATAAGCAAGTCATAGCATTAATTTATAAAGATGTCTTCTAAGGCAATAAAAAGAGGGGATTTGCTTATCGGGATTGTAACTACTTGCCTTTGAAAACGCATGATCCCAATGGAAGTGTTGAGATTTATAAGGCAGCTATATATGTGTAATGTGATATATATATTGCTGTTTGCTCAAGAAAAGCATTGAAATAGCCAGCCACTGGAGTTGTTAGTTTATCTGTGGTACTTGGGACATAAGTAGGTCCTAACACTCTTCTTTTCAAATGGGTGTTTGTTAGATGTTTCATGCTATAGATGTCAGTGAGACTAAAACGTGTTAACTTGAGTGTATACCCAGTTTTGAACTTAGTAGTGTTTGACTGAAGGATTTATGGAGGCAAGATTCCACATTCTTGCTTTTTTAAAAAAGTTTTCTGTATCTGAAGATTCTAGTCAAAGTAAGTACTTACTAAATGTTATCATTCCTAGCCAGTTTTATTCTTTATCTGGTGTGCAATGAGCTACTGCTGAATTCCCAGGCAGATGTATAAACCCGACAGTGAAACACTGGCATGCTGTGAGTTAGCAACAACAGAGTATTGGGGTCAGGGCACTCAGTGCTGCAGACACACAGAAGCACAGCTGAGAAGTTCAGCTTCAGAATGATTGAATTACAGTCACAGACGCACTATCACTGCCAAGGAGAGAAGTTACCTTCACCTCCTCAGGCTTCCTCCTGATTCGGAAGACCTGGCCTCTCCTTGCACAGGCTCTGGCAAACTCTTTGTTGGACTTGGTTCTGTAAGCTGGGCCCATTCCATCCCTTCCCATCCCATCCCATCCCCTTTGCTTGCTGGGTCAGTTTTCCACTGTTCTGCCTGGCTGAAAGCTAGGAGACAGGAGTGCATAGTGAGGAGTGAACAGTTGTGAGCAGATGTCAGAGTTGAGCTTTGCCTTTTCCAATATCAGTAACCAGTGGGCTCAGCTCACTGTGTAACCTGTAGCTTCTTCACTCAAAGCAGCAGATTCACTTTTGACAACATTCAGTTGAAGTGGCTTTGTTTCTAACACGCTCATAACTGATGCAGATATAATTACTTTTCCGACATATATTATCACATTGAAGATTGATGTTGGATCTAATGAAGGGGGATAGTAAAGTTACGTTGCATTATCTCTGATCAAGAGTGAGAATGCTCATATTTTTCCCAGGCACTGTTTTGAACGAGCTGATATCTGACAGCTTTTAATTGTTTTCCTTTTTTAAGAGTGATAGTGATCAACCAAATAACAACCTGCCCAAAGATGCACACTTTATAAAAAATCACCCAAATGCCACTGCTTAAACGGTAAATTTCACTTTGAAGAAATGAAATCCAGGGTGTCACAGAATGTTAGGAGTTGGAAGTGGCCTCGAAAGATCATCTAGTCAATGGAACTGGACCTGGTCTTACACTCTGTTAGTCTGAGATGGACAAGGTTATCTATCTACTTCTTAGGATAAATCCTTCATTTAACATATTTCAGCCTGAAGTACATTTTGATAATTGAACTGTGGACACCTCTTAACTAGGTTTATAATACAAAAGCTGATAGAAAGAACTCTACTAAAGATACAGTTGTAAGAAAATGCCAGAAAACCACACTAGGTCTAATTATGATCTGAAGAAGTAGTTTTATTTGTAGTTTTGTTTTGTGGCTTGAACTTTGGTAGCACATCTTGGAACTATATTCAGAGACCTTTGAATTTTAATTTATTCGGTCAAAAAGCCAGGCCAGCATTGTTTCTTGTGTGGATTATATTCATCCTTACTGAAGAATTCACTGCGACTGAGTTTCTAATTATTTTTTTATCCATGCAGTGAGATGTTTTGCATGTTGCATTCTGACCACTGCCCAGCTGGAAATCATTTCAACTTTCACAGGCTTTTGGTAGTGGAGAGGAAGAATTTTGTAGGGTTCATGGATGTCTGGTACATTTGCATAGCTCTTATCATTAGGTTAGAATATTTATGGGAATTAGACCACACAGTCCTTATTTCCTGAGAAGGTCAGTGATTTGTGGGATTTTTGTGGCATTGACTGGCCCAGTCACACACAAAACCAAGATCTATGGCATAAAAACACAGTTAGGATAATGCTGACCCCAGAATTCTCCACAGTAGAGATACATTTCTGGGGTGTGGGACAGCTCATTGCAACACCTGACTTGCTTGGGCTGCAGTTCTGGCTGGTCCAGGAGAGAGGAAGAGAAGGAAGATACTTTTGTGCTTTCTCCAGCTTTAATGACCTGGGCAGAGAGTCCTCCAGGTCGGGCAGAGTGGCCCTTCCCTATGCTGGAGCTGTGTAAACAAAAATATGTTACTGCTTCCAAAATGATAGACTTTTCATTGCGGAACACAGCGATATGAGGTTATAAATTCAGCTGTCTGCTTCCTGTTGATACAATGTTTGAAATGTTCTTGTCCATAATAAGGACAGTTGCTTTGTCTTTTAAGCTCCCTGCCATTTTTTGCCGTAAGTTAATGTAAAGTCTGCTATGTATGGGATTTCTGTAAACAAAACAGTGCTTAGTTTTAAGAACTCTCAATAAACAGCCATTAAACTTTTTAACAAGATGTTTTAAACTTTAGAAAACTTTGACTTTTACATTTCCCAGGTGCATGTTTTCATTATTGCTCTTCAAGTTCTCCTTTAATATCTCTGTTGTGGTTTTGGATGTTCTGATCTTTCATAATTTTACAATTTTGGGCAAGATTTAAATAGTAATAATTTAATGTTTTCTCTAACTGTCCATTGTATGTGTGTAGACATAATTTTGTTTTACTATATGTAAGAGTGACTATATTGCCTTTGCTGCTGTGCAAATTCAGGTTCCTGATTGAATTTCCTTCCAGTCTCCTAGATTTTTGAAAGGCAAAGGTCTCATCTTGAGTGGAAACTCATTGAACAAAGGCCAAAACCCTTTTTTTTACCTATAAAAAAGATTCCAGAAGAATGTAGCACAGTTAATGTGGCGATTTGTCTGCGATTTACTTCAATACCTTTTTTATCTGTGGCAGCACTGTGGTGCGTGTTAATGTAGTACATTTAAACATCAGCAGATGGGGCCCTTGTTTCCTTTGAAGAATGGTTTGTCTTTGAATTTTATTTTTTTAATGTCTGTGGCAAGAATGGATTTTTCCTGTTGTAACACATTAAATTAATGTGGTCTTTGCAGCAGATAGGGATCTAAATGCAGATCAGGATGACCAGACTTTAGTGGGAAGCAAGTATTTGCAAATCTAACTGGAGATCTAATTTTCTCAGCTGGCCTTTATTTCTGTAACCGATTGAACATAAACCTCTGCTTTGAATATCTCTGAAATTTTTGTCAGTTTGGATACCAGCTACCTGCCTTGTGGTTGAATCTGTCTTTCCACTGTATTTCATAAATCTTTCTATAGGCAAAAGGATAAAGCAAATTTCTATGTCTTTCCAGAACAGGCAGCACTTTTCAAAGTTATTTACAAAATGCAGTTTTCCTTCTCCCAAGGTGAAATAACACAGAGGCTATATAAAAGTGAAGAAACAGGCACTGCAGAGGCAAAACAGAAATCAGTGTAGAGACTAATGCTTTCTTTTAACTGTTGCATCTAGGAGAAAAGCCTAGGAACATGTGGCTAAGGGTAGCATATGTCTTAACTCAATTTCCTTGCTTTTGAAAGACTTGAGTTATAAGTAGAATAGGCTGAATATTTGAGCGCGGTAGTTTTGTTTCTAAGCTTGGTTGTCCCCTTAACTGATTCTTTCAGACCTAAAATACATGCATTTTATTTGGAAGTAAAAAATTGTGTGGAAGGAAAGCAATACACTCTGATGCCTTAACCAATCTTATGAATGTATTACAAATTTATACTTGTATTTTGCAAATGGGTGTCTCATAGTTTGGAATGACTTTTTCAGAGTTGTTTATCTCTCTGTTCTGAATAGGAACCTTATTTGAATGTGGCTATAAAGTGGAGTTTTAACAGTGTATCATAGAGGGCGAATCTTTCCTATTATTAACTTGAAACACCAAAATTGCTCCTTCTGTGCTATTCTAATCTGTCATGTCAAAATGACTGCTGCTTGGCTTATGCCAGCTTCTTCATGTGGTACGAATGTGCACTATCTTATAGACTGCAGGTTTGTTACTTTGGGGAAAAAAGCAGAATAACTAATACATTAAAAAAATCAGCATGTCAAGAAAGCAAGCCATGTTTGAACAAGCCCACAATTTGCATTTATTGGACGTTTTACCACGAGTCAAGGGACAAAATCCTGTTATTTCAAAATTGAAAACTACATAATGTGGAGACATTTATTAGGCAAAGCACATCACATACATTTTGTACATCATTTATTGGTGCTTATACATACATGTAACATTGGTGATGATTTGGTCATGATTTAGAATTACTCTTTATTTTTATGCACTTATTATTAACATTAAGCACATTTTCGGTGTCTAATGGTGCAGGCTATTCAAGGCCTGTCAATTTACTAATATTTTAATACTAGGTTTTGAAATCCTTTTTTTTCCTGTTTTTTTTTTCTTTTTTTCTTTTTTTTTTTTGGAAGCTATGATTTGTTTTCTGTAATTCTATGGGAGCAAACTTCAGGAACCAACTTTAGTGGTTGCTCTTTTAGCTGATTTATGTACACAGCTCATAACACTATGTCCCATTGAAAGATCACCTATACATACCATTCTGCTTGAATTAAAATGATTTTATCTGCATCATATGGTATAATCTGAGCATCTCAATGCTTATCTGTATTTTAATACTGTTTTCCCCCATATATTTCTCTGGATTGGGCCAAATTGTTCTGTTCTTTACACAGATAAAATGTAGGGGGAAATAATCTGATCAAATAATTGGAATTGTACTGAACTTTCACTAGTATAATTCCCATCAAAATTTTGTTCCCTGCAGAAATTGTATGTGGCAGTGCTTTAAATCAAGCAGGAATACTTGACTTGTACACCACATCAACTATGTTGGCATTTTCTTCCAAAATGGCAGTGGATTATTTTTTAGGTAAGTAAGAAATGACAAATATATTGGGCAAGAAAACACTCAGGAAAATATTTTTATATGTAGTATATGTTTTTTTTCTTTACACCTAAAAAGAATGTTTCCAAGTGTGCTTACTGTATATAAAGAAAGAAAAAAAATTTAGGTTAACTATGAACTGTTTCTTATATAAGTAACTTAAAGAGAAACTAAAATCCAAGTCTATGGTGCAGTCAACTAATTTAAATGATTATTATAGTAGCTTATTGATCTCTTTACTCAACACATTTTTGTGTCTCTTTATAGCCATATATTCATCATGAAAATGATCAAATGGCATTTCACTTCCCGTTGCTTGAGGGGGAAAGAAAAGAGGTTTAAACCTTTGAGTAGGAGGAAGGGAGGGAATGTAACTTAGCTACAAGGGAGGTCACATTCTGTAGAAGTAAGGAGCTCTGCTGTAGCAGGAAACTGAGAGGGTGCTGCTGTTTAGAGCAGCTTACATCTGTGGAAATACTAATGGTCATGGTGTCAGAAATTGTTCTCTACATTGTGAGTGAAGAGGGGAGAGAGGGAGGAAGGGAGGGAGAGGGATTTGAAAAATAAGGCACTTTTGGAGACAAACATCTTATTTACAGTAGCTTTATCTAGGAATTTCTACAGATATAAGTAATAAGTAATCGTCATTACTAAGCAACTATTAGACTATGTAATAATACCCAGCAGATCTTTTAAATCTATAGAGGTGTACTTAGAACTGTGCCCTGCTGAGCTTGGATATTTCCCCAGATCAGGAGCTCTAGCAAATCTCTTGCTGGAGCTGACATTTTTGTTTTGTGTCACTGGATCTAATGAAATGTGGCAGGCTTGAATTCCAGCATACCAACTCCATGCTCTTACAGCTGCATTTAGTCTGGAGAAAGAGGCTGAGGGGAGGTGTAACTGCTCTCTACAACTACCTAAAAGGAAATTGTAGTGAGGCAGGTGTTAGTCTCTTCTCCCAGGTAACAAATGATAAGACAAGAAGAAACAGCCTCAACTTGTGCCGAGAACATTTAATTGCATAATAGGAACAATTTCTTCCCTGAAAGGTTTGTCAAGCAATGGAACAGGCTGCCAGTGATGCAGTGGAGTTGGTATCCCTGGAGGTATTTAAAAGATGTGGTAGATGTGGTGTTTAGGGACATGATTTAGTGGTGGACTTGGCAAGGCTAGGTTAACGGTTGGACTTGATCTTAAAGGACTTTTCTAATCAAAATGATTCTGTGGTTCTGTAATTTTAGGTAGCCCTTAGCTGTGCTCCTGATGACCTCAGCTGATCCCCAGGGCAAGCTAATCAAGACTGCATGCAGAAAGTTTAACATTAGTAATTGTAACTTGGGATTGTCTGACTTAATTTCAACTTGGTGTTTTAAAACTTTATTTACGTCATGGTTTCTTAGCTTGTTTTTCACCACAGAGTTCTAAATGAGTAATGTTTGATGTTTCGCAATACTTTAAATTAATAGATAACCATTTACAACGTCAACAGTATCTTAATGAAGATTTTTGCTTGGGATTACAAACAGCTGCTGGAAATGCAGTTCATCTATCATTTATAATCTTTTATTAAATTTGCACCTGGCAATGCAGCTATAGTTAAAAGTCTCTTAATTATGAGACCTATATTTGGGAGGTCTCATCTCCAGTTTTACAGGCTGGAACTTTGCATACAATCTTTGCATTAGAGTGGACTTTTTTCTCCTTGAGTGGTCAACATGTATCTTCTTTCCTTCTCAATAAATTGGTAATTACTGGATAATTACCTGAAGATGCCAAATAAGAAATCAGTTGATTGTGGTGTTTTTTGCTTTTTTATCCTCCTCTTTCTGAAGTTGTCATTGCCTGGCATGGAAAAACAAATAACAGAGATGAAAAATAGCTCATAATAAATGATTTAGCATGTGTAACTTTCTTCATTTGTGGATTGTCTGTGAGCTGCTTTTGATTCTCTTAAATGAATTTGCTATTCAAAATTATTCACCAAATACTTTATCTGAATAATTTTTGGTGTGGAGATTGTTGGCAAGCAGATTGTTGCATCTATTTGAATTTCTAATTTCAGATGTCACTCTGTATATGTTGATTAGGTGTAGTGACATTTATGTTCCTTATTTGGAAGAGAAGGTACTAGAACTCTTAAAATTTCCAAGCTGAATCCTGTTGTTTGCAAGTTCAAAATCATCAGTGAGTACATAGTTTCCCAGTGTATGGTGGCTCCTTGAATGCAAACTCACCTAACAACATCAAAGTCTGTTGCCACTTTCAGAGACAGTTGTCATAACAAACCAACAGAAATTCACACACACACAAAATATATAGGGAAAAATGGGCACATTACAAAACCCCATCAAACAGCATTAACTTATATTGACCCCATTATTAGTATTTTTCAATTTTAAGATCTAGTAAAGTGTACAGATTGCCTTTCTCAGGGAGCTGCCATTGTCAGGGAAGATCAGGCTGGAGGCCGGTAGGAGGACTGGAACAGCGTGCAGGAGCAGGACTTGAAAGGGAAAGCAGAATATCTCATAGTGGTAGAATAAATAAAGCTGTCAATTTAGGGGCCACATTAAACTGCCCAGTATTGCATTATTTTAGGCTGACAAATCTAAGGAATAATATAGGAAGGATGAGTGGGCAGAGAGAAAGATGATTCGATGTTTTGTTTTTATGTAGCAGTTTGATACAAACTATCTCTAACCAGCTTACCAGTGATGAGGTATTGCCGTTTGGAACTCAATACAATAGCTTTTACATTTTTCACACGGGAAGACAAGACAATATCTTGAAGAAAGAGAGATGGGGAAAATGGTATTAGAGAAAAAAATACAAGTTCTCTTACAGGGAAAGAAACAGCAAAGCATGGAAGAATGGCTAAGAATGAGAGGAGATAATGTGCACAGTGGAAGTAGGGCTGACCTGCTGGATCATCTAGTCTGATATCTGAAATGTATCGTTGGAATGCTTGCTATCTTAAAGAACTTGTTGGCTGGCTTTCCATAGGAGTTGGTCCCTCAGTGTTTGCCTAATTTTTTTACTTTGAAAGTTACTGTTGTACTGGGTTTCGTAACATTTCATTGGTTTTTTTTTTGCTACCACAAATGCTTCATTTGGCTTTGTTAGCAGTGTATTCTGTACCCAGTGACTTGATTGAATGCAGGCAAACTCTAAAGAGAAAGTTCAGGCTTCACTTGAAAATGAGGAGAGGTTTCTTAAGGTGAATCAAAGTTTTTGATGAGAAGGGTTGATACATTCTTGTGAAAGAGTAACCCCTAATTATTGTCATACTGATCTGGTAGGAAGGAGTTGCAGTAGCCTTAGGAAGCAGGTGTAGGCAAATGGGTTCCCAAACTAAGTGCAGAAGAAAAATGGTCACTGAAAGCATGTTTTGTTTTGCTTTAATAATTAACTTGAGAGCCAATTTTGTCACACTTCTGGATTGGAAAGGGTCTGTAACCCTTTGGACATATTTAGATTGTCAGAGCCAAATTATAGCAGACTACTGTTCTAAGTAAACTGTTGAGTAATACATACTTATTTTTGAAAACATGATTAATAGACAGAGTAATTTTGTCAGTTTTTGCTGGGGAGTAAACAGGAGACCTCAAAGAGAATTATGGAGGGAGAACTTTAAAGGGAATTTTGGAGAGGGAAGGAATGTTTAAGGCTCAGGGCTGATTTCAGGAGTTTTAATCTCATCAGTAGGGTAAAGATTAACTGTGGCCTGGCTTTACATACCCATGAAACACCACTGAAGATGAAAGAAATTGGGCTGATACAAGTAAGTAGAATTTGGATCCTCCTTACAGTCAGGTGGCCAGCATAGAAGATGATCCCTCTAAAATCCAGTGCAGTGCTGAAGTTTTTTCCTAGCTGGACTCGCTGCTCCCCTGGAGATCAGGTTTCCTAGTTTGTATGCATTTTTTAAAAGGTGCACTTACATCATAAGCATCTTCTCTTCAGGCCCATGTGTTCTTGAAGCTTTTGAGGTCTTCCCTAGCACTTTTTTGAGTCTTTATGTAGCTCTAGTTACAGCCTGATTGCTGAATGTTTTGGGTGAATATTTGCAGTTTGGATGAATAGCTGAAGGTGCACCAAATGGCAGCATTCAGAGGTATTTGACCAAGAATGATTGACAATGTCTGTAACTACTTATTATGTCAAGGCTTCAGCTCACCGATTGATGGGAAATGATGTATAATAAATTAGAATGATCACACATCATTTCCCATCGATTGAAATGCCAAATCCTTTGATGGAGTAATGAGTTATGGCCAATACTGCTCACTGTCTTAGTGGGAGATTGATTGCATATCCCTTCATCAATGTGATCAAACAACTAAGGAATCCAAAGTACACATGTAGCACAAAAGTTCTACTGCATTTTCAGTATAAAAAGAGAGTAACACTAGAAAGTGAGTGTTGCTTCTGTCATATTATCAGCACTACCTGGGTATATGTGAAACATGAGCAAACGTGAAAATGTGGCCAAATTTATTCAATGTAGACACCTTAAAGAAACATAAGCCGATTCCCTCTCAGTTTCAAATACCAACAGAAGACTAAGGGTAAGATCGAGTTTATCAAAATCAGTTACATAATAAATTCTAATGAAGAAAATCCTAGCTAATGAAAGCTCTGGTCTTCCTTTCACTTTGAGAAAGTTCTTCATCTCCATCTGTGTATTATTACTGATTTGTACCGGCTAGTCCCTCTGTCCTTCTTTTTCAGGAAAGATACTTCAATGCCAACACATGTGTACACACACATTGAACAGTATTGTAAAGGGTGCACCATAGAATCTTGTACTTATTCTAGTGTGTTATTCCTTATGTACTCTGTTTTATACATTCAGTTTTTCTTCATGTAGACTCCATTAGCAAAAAAACCCAAAACAAACCCACCAGAAAACATTGTCTAACATACAAGATCATTTAGCTGAAGAAAATACCATCTACAATGAAAGAAGGATAAGATCTTTTTCTTGAGCTTATGGATTGAACACAGAGGTCATTTATTTTTGTCACTGTTTTTGTCTACTGCTTAGAAGTGGATATAGTCTTTCTGTGGTGAAGGCTTCTGAAATAGAAAGTAGATTAATTCCCTTAGGAAAGGATTTGCAATAATTTTCTGTATTTAAACATTATAGGTGCATACAAGCTGGTTTTCAATGCATAGGTGTTCTATGCTGACTATGAGAGAATGTGTTGATGAGGAAATCTGGACTTATTATGTACTTAAATGAGTTTAAATGTTTTGTAGATTAACTTTAATGAGACAAAAATATATTAAAATGAGTATTTTAAGATTAGAGTTGCACAATAACGACTGGTCAGTGGGGCAAAGACAGCAGTATGAGATTAATAGATGGAAGCTAACTTTAACCAGGTACTGTTGCTGTCTTGCCATAGCAGCATGAGGCTTAATATGGGCCAATTAACCCTACCTGTCATGAAGATTTTGCAGCAGGCAGTCACTTACAAAGTACTAGAGTAAGACAGCTACCAAGATTGGAGCTACCTAATTTAATCTCTCATGAGCATCTACACAGCACTGCAATCACTACTCTTACAGAGTATGTAACCTCTGCAACGTGAAAGCAGTGGGGTCTTGCTGCAGTACCGATGCTGCAGGCAAGTATTTGTAAATTTAGAAATGTTAGAATGTAGGTTGCTTTTGATACTAGAGTTTTGTCTCTGCATGCATATTCACTGTCGTAGGTAGGGCGTTTGGTTACATTTTTACCTGCTGTGTTTTTCTTCTGACTTCTTTTTCAGTCCGTAGGTAGCAATCATAGACAGCAGCAACTTCTTAATATCATTTTCATGGAAAAAAACATGAATCCAAAGCATCTTTCTCACTCTTATCCATCCATCCATCCATCCATCCATCCATCCATCCATCCATCCATCCATCCATCCATTCCTCCCCTCCCCTCCCCCCCCCCCAGCCCCAGGATGGCTCTCATTGGACTTTCTATTATGTTATGGGCAGCTGTTGAGTTTCTTTGGCTGAGCATAGACCCATCCATAGGGACCCATTGCTCTGCAGATAATGTTTGGACATCCATAGCTGCTGATGCTCAATAGATGCAGGAAAAACCTTTTTCCAGAAGTTTTCAACTATGGCAGAATATACAGTGACTAGGAAAAGGTGGCTGTGTGTGTTAAGCACTTCCTTTCTGTCCCACTTCTAAAGCTTCCTGGAACAGTGACATGATTAGAGTTTATTATGGGTGCCTCCAGAAAACCTTAATGTAAAGAATTCTGGTAGTTATTACTGGTGACAGCAGGACAAACTTAAAAAGGAGCAACTATTTAATAGTTAAAGAATTAACTTTAAGAACTGATTTTATATTCATATAATATATGTACAGGCACACGAATAACGGAATTTTAAAAATTCAGCTCTATATTAAGATTCAAACCCAGTATTTCACTTATTGCCTTTTGCCTTTCATCCATTTGCTCTGTTAGATGCCATTCTCCCGCGTTACTCATTAGCACAACAGCAGCACCGTGTACAGAGTGCATAGCCTGTTCTTGAAAACCATATGCCAACTCCCAATTTCTTTTAATTTTTTTTTTATCTTTAAAGAACAGCTAAATACATGAAAATTGGTTGAGTCACTATGATTTGGTTCTTTATACCCCTGTAAGTCACAGTAAAATTTGACCTCAGATGTTTAACTTGCCTCCCATGAAAATCAATGTGGTAGGCGCATCCAAGTTCTCATTTAAATGTACATTGAGACACTGGAGTACTTTTTATATAAAAGTGAATTTTTGACCAAGTACAGTAAATTGTAACAGCTTCTGACCCTGTTACAATAAATACATAATTTATCACAAGTACTCCACTAAATACAATTTTTCTGAAGTATCTTGGAGAGGTAGTTACTTGCTATGCATATGCAATTGCCACTTTTTAATATTTAAATATCCTCAAAGTTTTACTTTTTTTGTTCAACATGGGCAAGGCACATCAGCTTTCATAGCTGAATCAAAATCAATGTTAAATAATTACAAATGAAAAAATGATCTGAAGCTATCCAACATGTATTTTTATACATTATCTCAGAAGGTCAAAACTAAGATTGAGAAAACAGGCATGAATACAAATTGCTTTCCCATATTCAGGTTCCTGTGGGTTTCTTTAGTTTTTATGGATGATTAAAAAAACTTCAGAATGATAGGGCTGCAGGAGGACAGCAAGTTCCATAGCACCACGCAGTGTTGTAAGGTTCTGGAGAGTTGTCCTGTTACCAGTCTCCCCTTTGCGCAAATGCCATCGAATTCCCGCCAACTCATGGTATTATCAGGGTTTAATTAGCACTGAGAAATACATTAGGCAGCTTTGAAATTTGGGATAGAGAAAAATATATGAAAATCTCGTAAGCAGCTAAACATAAGGAAAAAGTTGGGATAAGTTTAATTGCCATGGTATTATTTAGGTAGCCAAAGAAGCCAAAGATCTGATGAGCAAAACACATTGTGATAAATTAGCCAGGGCAGACCACTGTATTAGTGAGGCCACACTTTGTCTACATTTCTGCATATCTCTACCTTAAGAATTACAAGTAATTGAGGACAAAGGAAATGGGAATATGAATCATTCTGCATACTCCTGGTCTTTATTAATCCTACTTGTTTTCCACCAGTGTTTAGAAGCCCGAGTCATAGATATCATTTCATATATTTTATATATGGTAAAAAGAAAAATTGCTGGCCTAAAGAATTTACAATCCTATTCATGAGTCAAGACATCCCAGATGGGTGGAGGCTGATACAAGTACAGGAAAATAATGAGACCATCTTGTCAATATGGTAGACAGTGGCCATTGTCGTCCACGTGTGTTCCCATCGGTTAGGAAGGTGATGCTCTATTTTAGCAGGTGCTTAATTAAGGTACTTCCAGCCAAGAGAAATAAAAAGCTGAAATGCTTGTTTGAAAAATCATCAAATCCATGGTGAAACTTTTTTCCCTTTTGTCTGTTTCTCTGATTCTTGTCATGGGACTAAGGTAAAACAGTGTCTTGCGTTCTGCCAGCTCTCTGTAGGCTACCACTGAGTCTGTAGTGTTTTCTAGGCAGTTGCTTGAGAAAGTGTAGATCATTTACAGATGAAACCTCTCAGTTTTCATTACTCAATAAAATGCACACAGACAAGTTACGCAAATAACAGTACTTTTAAAAGCGGTTTTTTTTTCAGTGCTATAATGATGCTCAAATTAATTCAAGTGATTTTATTAGAGATAAAAATTATTGGAAATCCTGGTTTCTTCTGTGATGCTTCTGAAACTATACCTAAGTGAAACATTTTTACTTTAGATCCAGAAATAAAAACTTCTGGCATTGCTCATCATTAGAATTTTTCCCCTCAGGCTTTGTCTTTATTAGCAGCTTAAGAGTATATTTAGCACTGTCATATGTGAAATCTCTTCTGTTTGCTAAACTAATATGGGATAAAATGTCTTTTTTTACAGTGTTACTCATTCATTATATAAAAATGAAAGAAACTACTTCAGTGTGTATATAGAACTACTCTCTATTTTTATGACAAAAGGGAGGTGACAATACACATCCCTTAGGCACCCAGGGGTATTATATAAGAGTCATTAGTGTAATTGATATCCATATAAAGAGTGTTGTATCAAACATGATTAAAATGTGCAATATATTACAGAGGTTCCAGTGTTCCAGCTGCTTTGTTATAATCCTTCTGATAGATATGTTTCTGCTTCCATGTGAAAAAGTAAAATTATTTCAGAAGAAAGGATCTTTTCCTTCTTTACTTATTTAAGGCACAATTTCTAAAAGGCATATTTTGTTCTATACATGTGATTTTTCTCATGTACAATGAGATGAACATTTACTGTATGTCCACTCATGCAACCGCAAGTTAATCAAGAGAATTCCTTGTTTTATGAAGACTTTTTATTAGGGATCATTTCCACAGGCTGCTAATAAGCTTTACCAATTCTTGTAATAGAATAAGATAGTCTCTTGATGGCATGCTACACCTTGTCAAGAAAGCTGAACTCAGAGAATAGATTTTACGTCTACTTACACCTCTTTTACACCAGAGTGGTAGTGCTTCATTAATTCTCCTGAGAGACATGGAGGCGTACGTTTCTAGGGGTTTAACTTTCCCTTCTTATTATTACTTCCCTTCTTATTTCTGTTTGTTTCTTTGACTCTTTTTTTAAAGGAAATTTACAGTATTTTAATGTCTAGTTTTAAATATTGTTTTCCCTTTCTCTGAATGTCAAACAAGTATCTTTCTTCAATGCCCTTCTTTAAAGACATTATCTCAATGCAATTTTTCAATAAAAATCTGGCATTCAAAACCAATCCCTAAAGTAAAAATCTTCCCATTTTCAGATGCTGGCTAGGCAGAAAGTGGTGGTCAGATAGGAGACAGCCTGCCTAGAGTTCAAACCGCAAGGGACTGTAGTCACAGGACCAGATTTCCTATAGCAGTTTCTGATGGATGACCAACCATGAGTTTTCCACATTGATCTCTGCCCCAAGCTTGCTAGTCACTATGGCTCCAGCCCTGCAGGGTTCTTTGGCTCATGCTATCACAGTCTGCACCTTTTGAGATTCAGGGTCCCCAAAATGGTGCCACACAAGACATATTCCTCCTGCCGTGTCCCATTTAGATCACAAGGTCTTCATTCTTCTCTGGTTATAGGCACTGAGTACCTTGTTGCCAACTGAAAGCGCAGTGTTTATGTGTTCATGTTACGCTCATCATGCTTCTTGTCAAAACTGTCAGAGCTTAGAAATAAGCCAATAATAATGGTCTTGCTGTTGTGAAATTAATAGTTTATAACTCTACCAAACTTTAACATCTTAGCTGGCATTTTCCACAACAGGCATCTGTCCCAATCACAATATGTTTGATGATTAAGCTCTATCACTTTAGCCATTTCCAAGTACAAGGTTATCAAGAGACGGTTACTCTGTCTGCCTGAAGAATATTCTTGCTTCTTGAAAAGCTCCTTTACTGCCATGGTTGTTGAAATTTGGCAGGGTTATGCTGGTGTAAAAATTTATCCTAAATATGTTCCAATTTCATGTATCAGAAAAGTTGTTGTTTCTACAGACCGAGTAGGGGTTCATTAATATTTTTTATTGCTATTTACTTATCTTGAAGAATTCATCTACATTGAACACGCTATGCTCCAGGCCTCCAGGAATGCTGAACAGGATTTATTCCACACCTCCAGGTATGGCTGTGATGCTGGGCCTGAGAATTTCTTTTTCTGGGACAATCCAGCAGGATATGGATGAATGACTCAGAAATGGAAACATGAGAAGAAGAATGAGAATAAAAGAATAAAGGTAATTCAGAAGAAATGAGAAATCTGAACTGAAGAGGATGGGTGTTAAGAAAGGTAGTACAAGAGTAGCAGAGACATGTCAGCGCAGCAAGGACGGAATGTGTTTGGAGGCAAAAGAGCAAATGATCATTGTACTGTCAGAAGCTAGAACAGCTTCTTCACTGGAAGCTGGAATTTGAATCCAAAAGTCTTGAATTTCTTCCTGCTTATAAAATCAGCAAGTGTTTGGCAGCGCACGTGTCTCTCATCACGCCATTTGAGTGCAAGTTGGTTCAGAGAGGACTGTGTCCTTCTCCTGGGTTTTGCCTTAATGAGAGAAAAAGCTTTCCCTGGCTAATGGAATAAGATGACCTTGCTGCCTCAGTGTGGTGGTTTCACCCTGGGTGGAGGCCAGACTCCCACTAAAGTTGCTCTATCACTCCCCGCCTAGCTGGACAGGGGAGAAAATATCTATTGAGAGGCTTTGGAGTTGAGATAAGGACAGGGAGAGATCATTTGTGCAATCAGTGTAATGGGCAAAACAGACTCAACACAGAAGAAGAGCAAGAAAGCTCTCTAATTTATTACACACAGAGAAACCAGAGTCAGGTAATGAGAAGTACAAACAGTTCTTGTTCACCACCCCTTCCCCCCCACCCGCCCCCGCTTCTTTGCAGACTTCACTCTAGTTTCTGTTCCCAAGGATGGCACAGTGGAAATGGGGGGAAATAGGGAATGGAGGCTTCAGTCTTCAGTCAGTTCCTCATGAGTTGTTCTCCTTCTTGGGGCAGGGGGGTTCTCACACTCTTTCCCTGTGCCAGCGTGGGGTCCCACCCACAGCAGACAGTCCTCCCCGACTTTCTCCACATGAGTCCTCTCCCAGAGGGCCTCGGCTCTTCACCAACTGCCCCAGCATGGGTCACTACTATAAAGTCATAGAATGTCTCTTAGTCTCAGACTGCTGCCCCCAGCCTGGTCCCTCACAGTCACAAGCACCCCCAGCAAACCTGCTCTGGCGTGGGCCTCCGTCTCTCTCTGCCTCTTATCTCTCTCCGTGGGCTGCAGGTGCTGTCAGGGGCTTGCTCTAATGCAGGTCACAGATTCTTCCATATTCCTCCACCTGCTTCATGGTGGGCTCCTGCCCAACCCAGGTGCCTTTTCATGGGTTGCAAGTGGGGTCTCTTCATCTTCCATGGGCTGCGGAGGGACACCCGCTTCACCAAGGTATTCTCCATGGAGTGCAGGGAATCTTCTCTCAGAACCTCCTCCTCCCCCCTTCACTGACCTTGGTGTCTGCAAGGTTTCTTAGATCTTCTCACTTCCTCCTCCAGTGCCAAAATGCGGCTGTTTGTGTTTCTCTAAAATGTGATTCCCAGAGGCCTGTGACTGGCGCTGATTGGCCTGGCCGGCCTTGGCAGTTACAGGGTTTGGGAGTTTGGCCCTGGGTGCCCAGCTGGGATTTACTTTGTTGGACCCTTAAGAGGCTTCTAGTGGCTTCTTAAAGAAGCCCCACTGAAACCCACCACACTCAGCCATCCTCCTTTCTAGTTAAGGTACAGGGTCATGACTGGAAAGATCTGTAGCATGCAGGATGTAGTTAGTTTTGGTCTGCTGAGTTCATCCACACTGCACTCGCTCTTTTTTCAGGATGCAGATTCTGGTTGTTCAAAATTTCTTAAAATTTGTATTTTCCCAAAAATCTCTATTCAGATTTGCTAGGCGTCTGTCATACAATAAGAGGTATTTCCTGTGTCCATACATACACAGAAGCAGGAATCATTATTCTTGAAAATTGTGAGGCTATTATGAGAGACATAATGAAAACATGACCTGTAGAAGGGAAAACCTTCACAAAGGGAATGATAGTGTCTGCATGCAGTGACTGTCAGCAAGAACTTTTGGCTCTGCCATGTCTTACGTCTTGTTATTTGAACATAGAGTTAAGTAATGGAATGTTTCCTCTGACTTTAGTCCAAACTGGCTATAACCTATACAGTAAATACGTATTTATATTGTTCACAATACTACGTAAATAGAGTTTGCTGTAGGAGGCAACAGTGGTATAATAGCAACACTTAAAGTAAGATCTTCCCTTTTACATAAGTGGAGTTATTGATTACAGAGAACCTGTTTTACAGCCAACACAGTAACATTCCTGTGCAGCAGTTGTGTATGTGCTGCAGTTTGCTACAGGCATATGTGATTGCCTGAGAGTGGTATTGCCCTCTACTGTGGTAACCTAAGTTCAAACCTGGTGCTTCTGGTTTGCGTTATGAATAAAGTAATATAGCAGTGCTGCACAAGACTGCGTGTAGGGAAAGAGCGGAAGCTTTCCTTCTTGTTTATGCTGGTTTGCACATCATGTTTCTTTTTGACCCCAGCCCTAGTCAAATTTATGACAACACTTGTAGGGGTGAAACAAGCAATCTGCAGGTCAGGTTCAATGGAGACAGAACTGGGTAAGTGTACTTACTCTCTTGTAAGCCTTTATTACTAAGTGTTTGTTTTCAAGAAAGAGAAATCCATGGTGCCCAGCTTACTGCAAATTCTGGACTTTGTAGAAGGTGATCAAACAGGAAATTTCTATTGGACAGCAGAATTAACAGGGTGTTTTTTTAACAGTGGCTTTAATTCAGGCAGTATTTCTTTTTGGATTTGGCCTCCTAACGTAAGTGTACCATCTCCAAGGAGGGACTGGTTTTTGGGGTATTTTTTAAGCAGGAAGAAACACCAACTTTTGCCTATCTGGGTGCTATTGCATGCTTCTCTTGGGGTACCCAGAGTTTTGGGTGCCCAAGAGAAAGTGCGCGTCCAGAAGGGCGCTTAGGGAATCAGCTTGTCCCTGTGTTAGGTGACATACACTTCACTTTTGAGGCAAGCCTGAGCTGCACACGCATGAAAGTGTACACCCTCTCTGGACTTAGAAATCAGGGTTTGAGAATAAAACAAACTGGAATTAAATTGGTTTCATTTTGAAAAGTCAAACCCCATAAGACTTTAATACTTGGGTGTATGCTGATGAAATACCATGACTCTAAAGACTATTAATATTCATAGGAAGTCTGAAATAATTCATGACTTTCTGGAGTAATGTTAGATGATGTACGATGGTAAACAGTATCATTTACACTGAACCTTAAAAATTATTGACAAAGACAAGTTCCTAAACACTGCCTAAACCTTGTATTTGTTGTTATGATTTCTTGGTTTTATACTTCAAGCAGATTTTCAATTAACTCCACTGTATTCAGAGTAATTATTCATTTATTATAGTCAGTTTAGATATGGTAAAGATTAAAGGAGTAAAACAAATCATTTCAGTGACATAGGCTAGTGATACATTGTTATTATTCTGATTTCTTTGCCTCATGTGTAAGGAAGATTTATAGCATGCATTTTTGAGTGATTCCTTGTTAGCATGTATTTTTATAGGTATTTATTTGCTAATATAAAGTGTTCTGATAAAGTAGGAAGCTATCTACTTCTCTCCCCGTTCCTTTAGGAAATATAAACATTCCTAGAATAAAAGAAAAAAAAAAGATTGCAGATTTGAACAGCATGCATATTATAAATGCAATAAAATATACTTGTCTATTAATAAAAAAAAGATAGATAATATGATGCACCGCTATTCTAAGATAACTACATGTGTTCGATGTTGAGAAATTAATGGCACGAAGCAGATGCCTTCAGTCATCTAGGAAGTGTGGTTTCCCAGTGTACTGCAACTGCATGCCCTGCAGTGTGTCATCTCACTTATAAAGGGGTTTTACATGTTTATAAAAGTGTGTTAAATATTGGTAAAGTTTATTTTATGCATTATGCATAAAAGTTGTCATTAGGATTTAACAAAGCAGCTTGCAGAGAAAGATTAGAAATAAAATCTCTGTATACAAAAACGATTTGGATGGTTTAGCTAGATGGTTCTGACTTTAAAAAATTAACATTTCACTTACTGTTCTCAAACATTCAGAGAAAGGAGAAAAACAGCACTAACTGAAAAGAGTGAAATATATGTCGTTATAACAGTGCCTAGTAGGATCACTATTACAGAGGTTCTTTGAGTATTTCCATTATAAATCCTCTTTATTCAGTGTAATATCATGGTAATTTCAAATCACATTTGGCTTTAACTTGGCAAATAATCTGTCAACATAGTAATTCAGTTCATTTATATGTATGCATGCATTTATTCTTATATGTGCACAGACTATATCACATTCACACATTGCTGATGTATAGATTTTAAAATAAGCAATGATTGTAAAGCTACTTGTTTTTTGGTCCAGTTTTCCTAACCATCAATTTAAAAGGAGATTACAGATGGGATTTTCAGAAGCACTTAGCTTTGCCTTAAATGGTCGCATTTGAGTTAATGGTAAAATTCCTATGGCTTAAATTGCAGCAAAGTTAGGTCAATGCTGCTGAAAATTCACCCCATCTTTTCTAAATATGTTTAGGGGTCTAGGTGTAGGTATGTGACGTAAGTGACTGAATTATGGACATAGTGACATTTTAGTGGAACTTCAAGTAGATTATTCAGAGCTCTTTTGTGCCTCTGAATGTTCCCTGACTAGATAAAAAGCCCAAAGCACTAGTCTAGGCACCTATATTAGATGTTTAATTGATTCAGTTGGGGGAAATTGTTTTCCTCTTTAAAAATAAACTTGAAAAGGTGCTTTTATGTTGGATCTAAATAAAGAAAAAAATACCATTAGGAAGCAAAGGATGCCACAAGTAAACAACATGGATAAATGTCATGGCTGGAGTTACGTGGCAGTAGTGTAACTATGAGAGGTGGAGGTATCGATAAGCTTGTGGAGGAAACTCTCTGGCAGTAATAAAAAGGCACACTTTTGGCAGCCATACCTCTATTTCTATAGAAATAGAATGTAATATTTGTAATTTTTTTCCAGTAGAATAGCTTCCTTTTTGCTGTATTTTCCTCACCCACATGCATCTGTACCTGGTTAAGATGTTATCTGTCTAGTAACTTTATCTAGTTTTTGCGGGTTAGAAGAGAACTTCTCAAAAGACAAAACAATATAATTTTGAATTAAACTACTCCCTGCTGACTGTAAATAGATATGGTGCTATCTAAAAGCACAAGACCAGAAAAAAAGGAATTGTTGGAAGTGTTTAGTTAAATGTCCAGAAGAAGTTGTGGATTTTTTTCTCTGGGTAAACTAGGGTACTTCAATTCCATTTATGCTTTGGGAGAAGAAACGTTCCTGTGTTAAAAAAACAACACAGAAACAAAAAGGCAACTCTAAACAAGACATAATTATTAGTCAAGATTAGTGTATTAGTATTAGGCAGTATTAGGCAAGATTAGTGTTGCAATGTTCTTGGCCTTTATCAAACAGGGCATCAGTTTAGAGGTCATTCTTTAAGCTTTCAGCTGTAGGCTATGTGTGTAAAGGTTTGGGATTTCTCTCGGGCTCCTATTGCTGACGGTAGCTGAGGTCACTACCAGAGTCTCAGAGCTCTGGCCTGGATACTGGGATAGTAAACTCACTGGGGTGGTTATGTAGCATCATCCTAGGTAAACTGCTGATGACAGGCCAAGTGACAGACATAATGACTACTAATTGGGGTAGCAGTACCTCTGGACACAGAGATCAGAATGGCCAGGACCGCTGTGGTTTGGGATTTCGTTTGAGCCATTGGCAGTCTTATAAACAGGCCCTTAAGTATGTGCTTTTAGGCAGACACATGATTTTGTTGATTTTAACAGAGTGTAGTAAGCAAATCCACAGATAACTGGGTAAGCAGAAGAGGAAAGTACATACTTACAGAAAAACTGAAAATGAGGTTTAGTTTATTTTAGTCACAAATTGGAGGAATTAGGATTTGGGATTACATTTTGTGTGGTAGGCTCTAACAATTCAGTTTCTTTTAGCTGACTCACACCAAGAGGTTGGTAGGTGTTAAGGGTTCATTGCAGTTACAGATTTGCTTTCAATTAACAGTTATTCGGTACTGTTGCTATCTACTATTGCTACTGTATAACATGTTAATGGCTTTCATCTCACTTTTTTGAAAGACAATCAAAGCTGATTATTTGATGACTTATGTGGCATCATTGAGCTGTTACATGATGGCTTGCTGCTTTTTTGAGCATTTCTCTGTTATTCAGAACTTTATGTTTAAATAAATGAGAATATTTTAAAATAGTCTTAGAGCAGGGACAGTTGGGATGTAGGCTGCAGTGTTCACGTTGTTCAATGTGAGTTTGCATAATACAGGATACCCTAAAAGGTTTGGCTTTAAATTTGTACTTCCTGAATGGAAGACTCTCTTCTGTCCCTTGTGTTTCACTCCTTAGTAAGCTGTGGTGAAGTAAATAGGACCAGGACCAGTTTTTCCTGCATGTATTGCAAGTTCAAAGCAACCTATGAACACAGCTAATGAAAATGATTTTTTCCTTAGTATGTGAAAATATATTTTATCATAGGTTGAAATTTCATGTTTTCTTTTGCAAAGATTAAGAACATTATATTGCTAAACTTCGAAGCATGAAGTCTTGATAAAATATGTGCTACTCAAGAGGCTGTTCAAACAGAGCTATCACAACTCCAGATGACTTGGCACTGACAGGGGATCACAAAGTTTTTTACCTTTGCAACAGCATTCAGATTTGATCTGAAATGGCTACTGGCTAAACCTTGTGAACCTAACTAACTGCTCTGTGGCCTGCAGGATGCAGGACAGTCCAACATTTCAGTCCAGTTTCTGCCACTGTTCAAGCCCAGTTCCTGCATTAGCCACTTACCATTGCCCCCTCCTTGCAGTTTCCCAGGGATCTCCAATATAATTTGTCTCAAAGACTATACAAATCACAATTTATAAGGGGTGGCACATTTCTCTACATTTCTGTGGAGCTGAGTGCCTGTCATCCTGCTTTTCACAACAAAATGTACTTGCAGGAACTAGGGGTTTAAATACCTTCAGTAAGGTCTAACCTATGGGACTAGGGAATAGCAGTGTCTGTATCACAGAACCTTTCATTATCCTGGCCAAATACAGTATAATTATGCAAAAGGAAACATCTTCACCATACACGCAGTCGTTTATTCCTTTTGTACTCTTATCAAGAGACCAAGTGTGGAAGGAAATTTGCTACATGTGTTTTCATTTTCCTCTTTTCTGAGCAAGAAATTGCAATGTCTGGTAAATAGAGCAGGTTCTTTATACTCATTATGGACTATTGTGTAAAAATGCTTTGCTGACTTTAGAGGAACACCCATAAATTTGTTAGCTGTGTTTTGCAAAGTGTATATTTGTCCCAGAATGAAAATGATCACTAAAGAAGAGATTTCTGAAGAGTTATATGTTATTTGGTCTCTGGAAATTGCAACTTGCTGTTCGATCTAGCCAATGGCATAATAAATGAGCATGTAGACATTGAAATGACACAGGCTCAGCAAGCCAGGATGAACTCAGAGGGACTGTGCTAGTACTTGGCTACCGGTAGGAAGTTTGAATCTCTTATTTCGTTACCCCTCACAGAATATCCTACACTGCTTTTTTCCTCAGTGTATATGGAGTTTACTGAGCTATTAATGATCTTCACATAATGGAAGAACAATGGGTACGTCAGTGATTTTTCTGATGCCTTGACCCTTGAGATTGCTGAAGGAAAAAATAGTCTCTATTATAAATAGAGATAACAGTGCCAAATTGCGTAACAGCTGCTGAAGAACTGCTCCACTAACCATGCTGTGGAGATATTTCATGTTCTTGCTGTGTTTCTTCTTTGGTCTGTTCTGCATAGTACTCATGCACCAAGCTCAAGCAACCTAGGTTTTGTAGTGATCTGAGGAGCCTCTGATGACAAGGACACTTTGAGCCATGTATTAAGATAGTCTTTATGTCCCCTCTGCACTGCTGGCATAACACAAAAGGAATGTAAAAATATCTGAAAGTGATGTTATTTTGGTCTGGTTTTCATGAAACAGAATTGCATTCTCTGCTTGAACCATTCTATTTTTATTTTTCATTTCTTAGTTCTTCTGCTAATCAGAGATTTTTGTGTTTTGCAAAAGAGAGAAACTTGCAGCAATCAGTGTTGTGTCTTGCCACATCTTTTCTTTGTGAAGTAGAATTACTGCCTAACAAAAAGCAGAGATTACCCTCAACTACGATAGACTAGGACATCAGTGGTCAAATGAGGTCTTGTCAGCTTGTCCTAGAAACAGGCTACCTAATATTCTGGATCATTTGTCTCCCCCATCATATCTTGTACAAGAGCTGTTGATACTTACAGAGCCCCAAAAGCACAAGGAAATAGGTTGGTAAAAAAACCAACATGAGTACATTATGCAATTGTTGGGCATTAATTTTGATAGTATTATAATCACCTTTCTGATTGCAACACAATAAATAGAGACTCAGAGTCAAAAATAGCAAAATCTATGTTTCCTCTTTTTGCAGGGATGTATGTGTGAGCATGATTTCTTTACAAAACCCTCAACTAAGGAAAGGAAACGTTGAGGTGAAAATGGGCAGATTCTGATTCTGCACCAGAGGGTACTGGTTTTAACATTGAAATACCGGTTTTCATGTGATGCTCAAGAGTAGCTTTTGGAGGGGTATTGGCAGTGTATTTCTGAAGTTAATACATCTGGGTGCAGCTTAAATCACACTCCAGTAAAACAAAAGTTTACTTCCTATATTTACATATGCATCTAGTGTGGTTAGTTAGAAGGTGAAGACTAAACGCAGCTCTTCTGATTAGAGAACAAACCATTCTCACTAACAACAGAAGGAACAAAAATAGATTGTCAAAGGTTCATGGTTGTGTTGTAGCTGGAGTATTGTGCCCCCATAACGGCAATATTGGTTGCCCATACCATTTTCATCAACATATTTAACAAGAGACATCTTGCCTAGTTCTGAATCCTTCTTTTTGTGGACACAAAATGATAAGAAAATCCAATACACATGGGCAAAAGAAGCTGCAGCCAAAAGGTCATACTCTTGACTGTTTCCAGCAAAATGTGTAAGATTCAAGGTCACTGCTAGATCAGGTGACCCATGGTTCAGGGTAATATGCAATTATTAAGCTGTTGGACTTTAAGGAAATAGCTACTGTTTCTCTTTTCACAGACTGAATACGATTTGCCTGTACAACAGGAGTGCAAAAGACTTACGTGCTTTTCAGTGAACTGTATACTGGGAATATTACAGGCTTCTGCCTTGTATCCACTTTTGCCTTCTATCTAGTAGGTGACGTCAATGCAAAGCTATCTGTTGAATTAAATGGAGTTAGGATTGCCTCATGGTTTATATTACAGACCACCTACCTGATATTAAAACACAGAAATCAGTAGCAGCATGAATGACTCAGTGAACAAAGTTGCTATTAAAGCATTTGTGCATTAATGGTTTTTATCTGTAATCCATATTACATGATGATGAGAAAAGTGAGGTGAAACAGCAGATTAATGAAAACAATCAATGGTAATTTCTGTGCTTTTACTAAATAAGAGTCAATTTTTAGCTATGATGTTGAAGTCAAAGTAATGTCAAGTCTTAAACTAGAACCAGGCCTGTGGTGTTGGAGTGACTCTGGTCAGTTAATCCTCCTGAGTGCCTTCCAGGGCTGGAGTGTTTTTCAGAACAGTCAAGTTCTCCGTAGCGTATTGCTTTGTTGTAAGAAAGGAAAAATGCTGTTATTGTAACAGCAACAGCACCTATCTTGGAAGTAGCTGATATTATTTTTCTGTCTGTAATCTGCAGTAAACTGATTCTAGATTTCTGGGAAAATGCTGCAGAAATATATTTCTTATTTAATTTCTACAGTTCTTTCAAATGGCGGTTTGTAGAATGCATCTGGGTGTACAGCTAATGACCCATGAGCAATAAGCAACTGTTTAAGTAAAATGCACTATGAAAAAGCTTTTACCAAACAGCATTTTAATATTTTAAATAGATTTTCCATTGCAGGCTCTTTGTAACTGGATTAGTTCTCTGATGTGTTCTGACAGAGCTGTTGTTAGGGATACTCCATTAACTTTGTCTGTCATCTTATTTTCCCCAGTATCCAGCATAACACCCTTATATTTCATAATTTGTATTGCTATCAGTGCTGATTTGTAAATGTGCAAATTATAATTAACAACGGCCACTACTTCTATTAAATATTAAATCATTCTTGCAGCCTGTACTTTCCACAGCAGATGGAGCCCTGCGGTATGCAAATAGATGTTCCTTAAGTAGTCAGCAGTTTTTATCAAAATTTTGGCTTTAAAAATGCTTTTTTCCTGTTTGCTTTAAGTTTTCTATAGCATATAGGTTAATATTTATTCACTGCAGATTCCCTTTCTCCCCATAAGAATTTCATGGACTATTACATTCTAGCACTGAGGTTTTGTTTCACTTCATTAATAGCTCCTTAATCATATCGGCTGCTTGTAAAGTACAAACGCTTGTTATTTGTACTTATGCTGCAGTATTGCATAAGAGGCATTTAGTTATATTTTAATATGTATAGCAGAAGCAAAAATGCTGGGTACACCAACATAGTTTTTAATTTGAAAACCAATCTATGTGCACAGTTTTTTTTCCCCAGAATAAGCAAAAGCATTTATGGTTTTATATTGTGTCTTAAACATTCCATTAAATGTCATCAGCTGATTCAGGAAAATGTATTGCAAAAATACTCGAGAACTGTAAAACGTGTAAATGTAATGTATGCTTAGGACGTAGAAGGGATTGAAAGTCCAACATTTATCATGCAACTATAAAACAGCAAGAAACATTGATAGAACATTACGTTTTTCTAATATGTAGTACCTTAAGCATGAAACTCTTATTTTTGGTGTTTACTGCTGTGCTGTTCTATTAAAGAACACTGATCCAGAATTAACACAGCCTTTCTACCATCGAGAGGAATCTGAAAGGCAAGCAGTGTTATTCAGGAAATGGTCTCACCATCCACCCGAGCAATTGCAAATGAAGATTTTTCAAGTGATCGACTCGGAGATTGTATCCTAAATAAGGGCAACCCATTATTTTCCCCACATTTTTAAATGGACAGAGGAACATAGAGCTCAAGGACATTAACTGCCACATTAACCAAAGAGTAATGAAAACTTCTCTGGATGAACATTTCAGTGAGCTGAAATGGCCTCAGCAATACAGAAATGAATTGTAACAAGGTAGGGTCTTGTCTTCCTGCCGTTTTAGTAGGAATTGGAATTAGCATCCTAAATAGGATCAGCAGCAGTGAGGCAGTGGATTGGAGTATCCTGGTTTCCATGCTGTGAGTGCACATCAGCACTGTGATGCCTCTCATAACACTGAGGTACCATTTACTCCTAAGTACTAACCTATTTTAAGATGAAGTTATAAGGGATTCTAGGCCAGATTACCAGCCTGAGCGGGAGCAGCTCTGGCCCCTCAGAGCCTTTATGTCTACCTGGAAGGTAGTTTTAGGTGCACTCCATATGAGGAGGAACTCAGATAAAGGGGCAGGACCTGGTGCTAACTCTCCTGGAACAGCTACTATGATTTGAAAGATACTATTTGCACAGTGAGGAAGTAAAAGAGGTTTCCTATTCATCCAGACTTATCAGTTGATTCTTAATGCTAAGGAGAACTCTTAATTTGAAGGTTGCTGCCTGGATGACACCTTCAGAAAGGGAAACTAAGTTTTAAAAAGTGAGCAGCAAGCAGGGATGAGTTGCTATAGGTGGGCTTCTGTATGACATCTGCATCATAGCCTACAGGAGAGCATAGGTAGACTAAATAAACCACTGAAAGTACTAGAAGCAGTCTGCTTGTGATAGCCTGGAGCTTGGTGTGGGTTGACTGATGTATTAGCCAAGTGCATTAGTCTCCAGAGAACTCGGGCCTGATAAAACAACATTTTCATCAAGAGCCTTCAGTCTCCGCTCTCCTAGAAATCTGCTATTATATACCCAGGATAGTCTTCATGTATTTGATGTTTCTATGCAATTTCTACTGCAAAGAGAGGTACAAGAAGGAAGAAATTTGACCAGTTTATTGAAATTAATAGGGTTCATATAGCTTTAAGTGTTACTGAAAGTTGAATGTCAGCAAAATTTCTACCAGAGCCAGGCTAATATCAGACATGAACAGTTTATTCACTGAAATATCTGAAGTGTTTCCTTGTGAAAGGAACTTCATAGGAACTTACAGAGGCTTTCAAAGAATTCTCACTCAAGCAACTTTTGTGCTGTGCCTTGGAAGTCGTTGTATCCTTGTCTTTATCTCCTTAGAATGTCACACTGCAGCTGGATGGAACTAATCCCTCCCCCTGCTTTGAACTCTGGTGTGCCCTGGTATTTCCACACTCTTCACCCAGCCTCACCCCTTGGCTTTTGGCATCAGCCCTGCTCTTTGAGTCCAGCTGTTTAGATCAAAGAAATGTCCTTGATCAGGCAGGTGGGCACGGCTGCACCTCAGCGTGTCCACTTTGGTAAAACAGGCCTGACAATTTTCTCAGGTGCAGGACATACAATACTGATGGATTTTGTGCCTTCTGGTGTAATGTGTCATTGACAAAGATGTTGGACTGAACACAGATAAAATCTTCCAGCATATTCCACTCCCTCTAAAGCCAGAGTTCTGGTATGCCATACCTCTGAAAATCTGATATATAGTGGCTAATGAAATAATTTACAGGCAATTGAATGTCTCTTAATATCAGATCAAAGCAAGACATCAGCAAGAGAGCCTACTTTCTTTAAGTTCAGCAACACAGTTGAGTGAAAGCCTTTAGACTATTCCTATTTAGAATCAGAGGAAATCCTCTCTGGAGAATCTAAGGAAACATGAGCATATTTCAGTCAGTCACTGATATCCCACTTAAACCTTATTTAAAATTTGTCTAAGGAGGACCTGATACTTCGTCTGTGAAACTGTATTTCTTCTCTAGGAGTAGCTAGTTAGGAGTATTTTAATTATGTAGAACAATTTAAATGGCTATATTTATCCATTCCTTTCAAGAAACCTGACTGTTTTCAATGTGGGAGATTTGGATGTTATAAATTCTCCAAAAAGCACTCTAATATCAATTTGTGTATCTTTGAGGCTTAAAATAAAAGCATTGCTAAGGGCTGTGCATCACTACCCTTGAAATCATTCAGTGCATTTTTGGGAATAATCAGTTATGTCGGATGGGCAATCTACACGAATTTACAGTGAAGAGAAAGAGAAACAGGACTCCTAAGCACTCATTCTCCTTCCCCCCAAATTCTGAAGTTTAGTTCATTCCCAGCAGTGCAATGATGAGGAAAGCTTGGAAAAATTAGGAAAAATCTTAACAGTTTTTGGAAATAGTGGTGCATGTAAGAGGAGATGGTCATTCTACAATGACTACCTGTATGACTTTGGATGAGATTCATGGTCTCAGGATCCTGAATAACTATACACTGGAGCTCCTGTTTGCAGCTGGACCCCAAAGGATCATGTATGTAGTCTTTTAGTCACACTGTGTCTTCCCGTCCTTGTCTGCTCTTATTCAAATATAAGAACTTTGCTTCTCCACACAGTACAAAATGGTGTGTTTTGGCTTTCTTCCACCCCTGCAAGGCAAATTAATTTCTTAGTCTTCTGTCGCTAAATTGATGTACATTGGAAAGGTGAGCAGGTTGTAGATTTCCTGCTGGTTTTCAAGTATATATGTTTACAGGCTTACTGTATCTTTGCGGGACAAAAAAAAATGGAATATCTGGGGGGAGAAAGTTAGATGAACAACACTGATAATTCTGGGACACCTAGAGTAAACGAGGGTAGATGTAGACACAAACCCCTAAATTTTTGGATTTTAATAACAAAATCCAATTGAAATCAAAAAGACCTACAGAAACCGGGTAAAGTATGAAAAAGCATTTCACAAGAATACATCTAATGGTAATACAGCTAACCATGGGGGCTGGGATTCTGAAATTCCTTTTTTTTTTTTTTATAAATATAATATTAAAAGCATAGAAGACAACATAGAATTCCTGTTTACAAAGAGGACAATTTTCTAGTCGTGTGGAATTTTACACCTGTTAGTAGTTCAGTTGCTATGAACTTAAATTATTACCTTTCCCTGCGAAGCAAAAGAAGAGCCCAAGCAAGGTGAATACATAGTTTTAGTCAAGTGAATTGTAGACAAACTTAATTTTTTTCTTCATTTGGTTAAAGCTCTATGTTTGTTCTAAGTGATAATAGTAATGAACTGTGTTGAGATCCAGAATACATTACAAGGGCATTATTCCTTGTTTTGGACAGACATACTGTTTGAAGATTTCTAAAGTGGCCTAGATTTTGAGAAGGAATTTTCAAATTTCAGAATCTCTGAGTTCTGCTTTAAGAGTGCAGTTGATCCATCTGTGGTAAATTTTATCATACAGCATTTTCATTTAATTAGATTGTGAACTCTCAATGACTTCCTGAGAGTAAATTTTCTTGAGAGGAGAATTAGAAAACATTAGATGAGGTAAAGGACTTGAGAATACTTGTCCAGAAGAGATTGATAAGAACATAACTAGGACAGCTGTGAGCTGTGCTTTAAAATTGTAAATGATGCTAGTAAGTGATTTTCACTTCTGATTTTAAATAGTCTCAGAAATTGTCTTCTGCCAAAGCTTCTTTGAATTACATTTTGTTTAGTAATCAGAACCACTATATATGAAGTATTCTGAAGCACATTACACACAAGGAGAGGGTGATTATTTTTTTTCCATGAGAGTGAGCACATACTGGAACAAGTTACTACGAGAGGTTGTGGACTCCCTTTACTTGCAGATATTTGGAACTTGACTGAACCTCGCCGTCTTGACTGTGCTTTGAGCACGGGGGTGGATGAAATTACCTTCCTTGGTGCTTTCCGACATAAATTATTATATGGTTATACTCTGTGCTCTATTTAGAGTTTCAAGAGAGCACCTTAACATGTTCAGACTCATTCAAGACTCAGTTTTGCAAATCATCTTCCTGTTCTTCTAGGTATGGACCAGCATTTAAGGACCATCTGAGGTGTACAGATTGTGTAGGTAGTAGACTTGTACACTACTTAGAAGGCAGACTGCTATACCAGAGCCAGTCTTAAGACTACATTATAAGCTGAAGAATAATGGAGGATGAGGGACAAGGAATAAGAGAAGACATAACTGATCCTGAGCCTGAGTAGCAGTTCTGTTCCTTCTGGTGTGAAGCAGGAAGCAGAGCTGGTGTGGTAATCACAGTGATGCATTAAGCAGGTCTGAGTGGAAGGAACTCACCTAGAAGTGGTGTAGAGCGAAAGGCTTTCCTTCAAGACCACTGGGAAAAGCATTTAGTTACCTCTTATAAGAAGGGTGGCTGATTTCCTTCCACTTTATCACTATAATTTCTGAAAGCCCAAATTATCTTTAGTGAGTTTTCATAGCAAATAACTAGCCAAAGCTACTGACAAACAGCTTGGGTACAAGAGAGCATCATTAAAGAGGTGTTCATTTATGTTTTAGTGCCGTTGGTGATGTCAAGGTCACCACTTAAATATAAATTTTCTGCTTCTCAGAAGATGTACTATGTGTGCAAATAGCAAAACTGACAGTCAGCTGGCATTTTAGTGAAGGCAACCTCATTTTACACTTCCCTTACCTTTGGAAGAACTGACATCTGAAGGAAGGGCAGATGTTGGGAGATGAGCGGTCAAAAAGATTTCTTGGTGGTGGCAGGGATAACATCTTGATATTGGAGGGGCCAGTTGGGGTGATTCACATATGGATCTGCTGCTCTTTGCTGACATGGAGGGATTGGTTGAGGATGTGGTAGTCAGTGGTGGCCTTGGCTGTAATGACCATGAAATACTAGAGTTCAAGATCCTGAGGACAATGAGGAGTGGCAGAGTACAGTCCTTAGATCTTAGGAGAGTCAACTTTGATTAAAGAAACTAATGGTCAGATCCCATGGGATGCAGCTCTGAAGTGCAAACATGTCCAGGAAAGGTTGCAAGAAAAGGATTGTACCATCCAAGTACAAGGGCAAAAATCCCAAAATTTAGAACAAGTGGACTTGTTGGCTAAGCAGGTAACAATAGCAGAGGTCAAAAAATAGGTATCTTACACATTCACAAAAATGTGTATGTTAGCCCCTGAAGATGTCTGCAATTTTTTCTAAATTTTTCTTAATTTTGTTGCTTACTAAGACCTATATGTACCATGAAGTATGAGGTAATGTAAAAATTACCAAGATGACAGAGTCAGTATCCTTCCAGGTTGGAAAAGCTTTAACAATATGGTGCTGTATGCAAGCTGAAAATGCAAGTTTTGATGCAAAGATCTTATACTGTGCACAATTACACTGCCATTGCTCTAAACCTTATGTATCGTAAGCCTTTGCAACATACTTTGCATACGATTGAAAGCCGTTTATACTGGATGGTTTGGCTTTGCATACTGGGCACTGCTGGTTTTGTCAGCCAAGTAACTTGTGCTATTAGCTTGTAGCATTAGGAAGACATAAAGTGCATGGTACAAATCCTGTGGGCCAAATACATGCACTGTAAGTGCTTTGCTAAAACAATCAGGATTTAGCTCTTCTTGCCCTTGGTACTAATCTTGTTCTCTATCCACTGAGCATTTTATGGGATGTAAATGATTTATTTCCATTCATCACATTCGCAAGGTATGCCTGTATCTGTGAAACAGATTATTTTTTCTGAAAAATATATCACAATTCGTAATCTGTATTACAAAAAAAAAAAAGCATCCATGTATTAGGCCATCAAGAGTCAAAAGCATAATTTGAAATGATAAACGTATCCATTTTAAGTTACACATTACTTTGCATAGTTAATATCACTATAATTAGTCATAGTTCCTGTAATTTATTGAAAAAGATGCTCAGCCCCTCTAGTGTACTACAGTGATGAATGGTGGAAGTGCAACTTTGGAAGCAGGAATCAAGAAAATTAGTAACAGTTGGAGAATTAGCATGTAAATCAATAATATCCTTTCTCTTGCATCTTGAAAACTGAGGGTATACATCACATGCTGCATAACGAGAGGGAGGGCAGAAGTTAGGATTGTAACCTCCGTTGCATTACTAGGTGTGCTTTTACTGCAAGAACTGCTTAAAATCATTTCAAATCTTAGAGTAAATCTCTAGTAAATATTTAAACTATGTATAACTAGTCACAAATAAATTAAGCTGATTTTATGCATTCTCTCTAATTAGAAGGGCACAGCATTTGTTGAAACGTGATTAGTATTATTCATTAAGCAAAAAATTCTCATTTGTATCTTATTATCACTATTCTGCATAAACCAACACAATTTGTCATGAACTCCCTCATTTGCTGTATCCTCAAAAAGCAGATTATGCTTATTTTTCATTTGGACAGTGGAAAATCAAGCCAGGTGTTTGGCAGCACCAGAGTGTTCAGGTGTAACTGTGCCAGTGATGGTACATTACTAGCAGCGTGGATGAAGAATGAGGCATGGAGAATCTTGGGACTGAGGTGCCTTGAGGCCCATCCCTTTAGAACGGTCCTGCTGATGAGACAGGTGGTGTTGTATAGGACTAAAGAAAAAAAAAGAGAAACTTTTTTGTAAAGTCAGCCTTTCACCTTCACGTGGAAATAAGCGGTGCTTTCACATAGCTGCTGTGCACGGAAATGTTTGGGACTGAAGTCTCTGTGGTGGATACTTTTATCCTAAAGTGTTCTAAAGCAGAAAAAAGCCACTGTGGTGCACAGAGGTCTCTGCCATTGTCACTGTCTGAGAGGAATCGGTACAATACTGCACAGGCAGTGTGCTGTACATAAATATTTATATGTGACCTTGATTGTAGTACATTATGCAGGGTAACTAATTCATGGAATGCATATTCTCCCCCTTCTTTCCTCTCAATCCTTTTTAAGCTTTGAGGAACATCTCTTTAAATATCCCATACTTAATTCTGCTCTCATTCACATGTGTGTAAACCATCAGTAATACTGCTGAGCTCACCGGTGCTGAGTCAGTATAGAGCGTGTTGAAATAGAGTAGCAGGCTTTCTTCATCAGCTCAGTGGTTTTACAGATTAAAAAACTATGTGAACCCTGTGTTCCAGCTGCAAGGATAAAGGACTGGGCATCACAAGGATTGGGTTTTTCACTAATGTATCACTTTGTTCCTTTGTGTGTTTGCACTGGGATCATAGGGGTAATGATACTCAATGGGCACCGACATCTGTAGAGGCCAAAAGCGCTATAAAAGTGTTAGGCATAGTTATTTCTGCATTGGAGAGATGAAAATATAAAAGGAATCGTCTGGGTTTTAGGGTTGTGTTTCCTACAGCATGTTTTCCTGGCCTGCCAGAATCTGGTTGTAAGGCTGCGTCTTACAGTGCCATTGATAAACACTTGTAGGGATCAAGAACAGTTTTGGCTATACAGACAACCAGAGTCCAGCCTCTCCGGGCAGATGAACTGTTTTCTTACATTCAGATGGTGGTGAGCGCCCCAGTACATTTTAGACAGCCTAGTAGATAGTAGCCCTCAGAGACTGGCTTGAAAGGTGCTACGGTTGTGCACTTGCTCTCTACAGTTCCCTTTTTTGCCTGTGGACTTAAGTTACTTATCAAACTGGACTAAAATTTTACAGTTTTAAATTTTTATGCAGAGCAACAGTGAAAAGGAAAGACTTCGTATGTGGCCATGCTAAACTAATTAAAGCATTGCTCATCTATATCTTGTCTATGAGTTACTACAACTAGTTTATTCCATTTTACTGAAAATGTACTTGTGAATTACAAATCCAGACCATGAATAGTTTAAATAGCTAGTAAGAGAAACAACTTTGTTTTCTTTCTCTCTAACATGCAATTTTAATTTTCAAAACTCTACAAAAACATATCCCCCACAATGCAGGCCTGCCAGGAGGCCCGAAATCTGCAGGCTATGGCCTATTGGGCTCTTTTCCAGTGACTCATTTTTAATTTTAAAGAAGCATTATCTCTAGCTAGTAAATTAACAACAGCCTATAGTGCACACATGCACTCATCCATCTGCTTAAGGCTCTTGTCATTTGACACCAGTCTTGTATCTATAGACTTCATCTGGTATTCAAAAGCTATCAACCCTGCCTCCAAGATAGCCCACCTTCTGGCTTCAGGCTAGAAGAGTGACTCTCCATTTCCAATTCTAATGAACGCATAGCTAGCAGCAGTTTTTCCATTAAGAATCTGGTGCTAGAAAACAGAAAATGTTGGAATTACTTGGATCCAGAACTGCATGGAAAGTGTTTGTAAAAGAGACTGAACTACTTGAAGAGTGTTCCTTAGGCAGCCTGACCTGTTTCTGCATTTCTTCCTTCGAACTGTATACTCGGGATTAGCTTCTGCTTGTAGTACGTTAGACATTAGTGTTTACACCACTGCATTCTGAGGAGTGGAACATATTAACAAATTAAATTCTTTATATTACCTTTCAAACTATGAGCATCGTTGTTATAGAATTTTGAAAAATACAGTTAATATAAAAAATCATGACTGATATGAACCCTCCAAATGAGAGAAAGGCATGACACCACTGGAGAGGAGCACCTATTTCGCAGTTACTAAATTTTAGTTTATCTGTAAACAAGGTAATTTGTGTCCTGGCAAATAATTTCTATGTAATCCAAAGTCTGCTGTGAAAAAGTGATAGTGATTTAACAGACAATTGTGGCTCCTGGACAAGCTTCAGTCATCATAGGATAGCACAAGTTTCAAACACCCACTGCTTCATCAAGGTTAGGTGTCTTATCCCAGGAGTAATTGACCCGAAAGGAAATAATTTTTTGAGATTTTCTTTTCCTGATGTTGGTAGATATAGTTGTCATGAACATAAGTGAGAAGAATTGACATGGATCATAGAAAACTGTAGTTAGGGATGAAACATAGGCGATATCAGCATTTAAAAATCAAGGAAGGCAGGGAAGGTAGAGTTCATCCTTTTATTGCCTCTCTGCTGACAAGCTTGGAGAAGTTCTATCTTGGCCATTTGTTTGCAGTGCTTTTGTCTAAAAAAAACCACAAGCACACTAAAAAAATAATCTTGTTTTGATAGGGTTTGTTTTCACTGCATACCTCACAAAACCTCTTTATTTCAGGTATCCTGTATCTTTCAACAGTGGATATAGGATCATGGTACTCGCAAGAAAATCAAACTCTGACCAACATGCGATTGATGGTAGTAGCTGCCTTCTCTGCCTCTTTGGTCAGGCATGGAGAAGGAGTAGAAAGTACCTGTACTAGTTTAACACACAAGTAATTATGCTTCAACATGTGATAGACCCAGAATGACATTCAGGTATGTTCCACTGAGGAGTGAGGCTGAGAGACAAATGAGACACTTAAGACTATCTTGCTATTCCCAACCTTGATCTGTCAAAGATGCAAAAATAGCGTAGTTTCATTTATGTAAACTTCAGCTCAAGACTTGTGACTTTTTTTCACAAATTTTAGGTCTTACTGCTCTACTACCAGTCACCATTATGTTCTATTGAGTTATCTTTGAGAGACTGAGTCTTTAACTGGTATTTATGGGTCTTCTTAAATCCCTTTTAAACAGAGGCAAGTTATTTTGAGGAAAACAGTGACCCAAGTTACCTAAAGTAATGCTAAGTAAACATATTATTACATTATATAATATTCTGAGTTGTGTGAGTAATTTTCTTGTAATTTCTATGAAGAATGCAAGCAGGTTCTTTAAAATGGCCTGTGAAACTTTCTTGTGTCTACATCAAATATGAAACTACCCTAGATTAATAAACCTTGAGGTTATTTTTCCATTTATCAGTGGAAAAAATTCCAAATGAAAATAATTTTTCATTTGATTTCACTTGGGTAGTGTTACATCAAACATTTCACTTTGGGACATAGTGAGGTAATGTAAAAAAATAAAAATAAAAATAAAAATCCCCCTTATGCTCAGCCTTTGTAATATTGACAACAGTATCAAATTAGAAGAGAAATGTCTGCTGATTTCTAGTCTTTAAGAAAATAAGATTTGTATGTAAACAATTTAAAATAAAGCATCTAAATTGCTTCCAATTATATGGTATATAAAGCATTAGTAATGGAAGCAAATTAGGCATGATTTTTATTTATACATTTTCAATCGGGAAAATTGGCCCTTCACCAAATGTAGCCCTCACTTTGCAAACATTTGCTTACTTCCTTACCTTTAGGCATCTAATTAATCCTCCTGAAGTCAGGGACACAAATTCTGCGATTTTAGTGTAGCATCTGTAACTGTCTATGGGTTTGGAGGTCAAACAGAGACTTAAACTTACCCTGGAAAGTATGCAGAGAAACTATAGTGGGGTGCCAAAGCGACACTGGGATTGCAGTGCACTGTGCAATACTTCCTTGCCAAATACACTGTGAATTTGCCAGGCTTGGCTTTTGGTTCTGACAGCTGATTAGTTTTCCTGTACCCTTCTCTAGGTAAGCATGCAGGTGTTTGTGGCTTCATTTTACAAATGAAAGAAGTTGTTTGCTTAAGGCTGGAGGCTCGAGAACCTGTTACTGCAGGGAGGGTTAGAACTGAACAGCTTGGTTCCTGTTTCTGCATTCGGTTCACAGCAAAGTGCTGTTCTCCAGGTAAATCCATGGAAATATGTGCATAAATTACAAACATGTAGCTTATTGTGTCCAGTATATATTTTCTGGTAGACAGTGCGAATAATAACTAATCCTGTCTGATGGGTGGAAGACTCCTTATGGTGCTTTATCAATAATAATCCGTTCTGTAAAAGATTATTATACTGTGTGGCTCTTGCTACATAAGGCTGCATCCACAGAGAGAATTGGGCATGCAATCCCTGATCTTCCACGAGATCTTTCACATAGTGTTTGTGCTATCTCTTGTGCAGTTGATTCATCACAATGAGTTTATCATGTAGATAATGGGCAGACACTGTATTCCATAAAAAAAAAATAAAATTATAATGAACAAATGACATTTCTATTTGTTAAAAGTGTAATATGGATGACTGATAAATTCCAAATGTCTGTCTTTTGTGGATTGCCATTACCTGTATAGATAGACGCAATTTTATTTTGGTGAAATGAAATGCATTTTTAAAATATACAGTCTTACCAGACAAGGCAGCAATGTTACCCACTAACTTGGCCTCTTGGTTTTGTAAGTGTCTGATAGTACAGGATGGACCTAAGTGAAGGGACCCTCTAGAGGCCGCGAAGGCTGTCAACAGGTTTCAGTGGATAATGTCTCGGACCCAAGGGTAAAAGAAGTGACTGAACAGCACTGGTACTTCATATGAAGAGAAGTCTGGAAGTGGCTTTTGGTAGCATAACAGCTTTTTAGCTATTCCCTCAAAATACAAAATACTCAGAACACATTTGCAGAATATAACCGTTACAAGTCAGAATTTGTATTTATTGAAAACATTTTATGGCCACCCAAGTACCTCATAGGAGAAGACAAGAGAATTTTTAAAAAAACAAGATACCTTCAGCCCTACCTTTTATAACAAAGTCTACTTCAGTCTAACTGAAAAAATGTATCTGTAAATAGTGCCAAATAGCAGATTATGTTGACTTGTGTGTATATTAGTAAGTGTAGCAATAGGCACAAAGTATATTCTCAAAAGTTTGTGAAATTTCAATAAAGATTATAAATTACAGCACCCAATTTGACGGACTCATTGTAAGAAGTACCTTGGCTAGTCCACTAATTTATTAGTTGTTGGCCAAATTGTCTTGTAGGGAAACAATGCTTTAAGAATTGAGTCATGGAACAGGCAGCTGTGATTCCATAACTAGCAAAGTATATACTCAGTATTTGTACAGTTTAATATGCAGTAAATAATGATAGTAAATAATAATGTACAGTAAATGAAACTGAAATTAAAGGGTACCAAATTTAAAAAAAAAATTCCAAGGAAACAACTTGAGAAGAGATTCTATTAATGAAAAGAAATACTTTAGTGTAGGACAAACATTGTATAAAGAGAAGACATATTTCAAGCTACTCTAAAAAAACCCTCATCTCAACCTTTTCCCCTTTCATTCTTTGTCCAAAACTTTTTGTGCAGTCTTTTCTGCATACCCAAATATTGAACAGTTACACTGGAAGTACACATCTGCAGACTTTTTCACACACATCAGATATGAGCTGTGCATTCAAAAGTGTTTCTCTGCTTCAGCCTCTCAAAAGCTGATGGCAAAAGTCTGCAGTAGTGCCTTTCTTGTCCTTCACCTACATTTTGCAAGTGTAGGGAAAGAAACAGTCAATCCTCTACAAGTTGGAAATCTCCACCTGCTCTCAACCACTTTCTAAAGCTGTCATGACCACCAATTTTTCCCTATTTATATGAGTAAAATCTTAATGATACACACATTATATCCCTTCTGAAAAATACTGAAAAAATGTAGCTTTAGACTGAGCTACAACCCCTGAATAAATGATGTGTTTAGAGTACCTAGGTCAGAAATAAAATCATATTTTGAATCCTAACTGTTCCTTTTTCAGCCTTGGACAATAAAATCCTTAAGATCTTTAGGCTGCTGACCTTTTCTCTAAGTAACAACTTTGTTTTCAGCATTGACTTCCCTGCTTTGCAAACACTTTCAGATGTTTGGTTTCATTTAAATAAAAATTTAAACCCACAAATCTCTACACATAGCTTATCAAGCTATTTTCAGGCTTTCCTTGTCAAAAATTCAAATTAGTTTATTTTGATTACATTTGAAATGCTGCAGTAGTAGGATGGAGGACACTGAACCAACCGTACCTGAAGCTTTATTGTTGTTTAGGCAGAAAATTTATGCCCTTCATTATATTATTTAGGATCCATTTTGTCCATTTCTGTGCTGGAATCTCTAACCGTATTCATAATCTGAAATATGTAGCTGAGTGATGAAATGAGGCTTAGAGAACACTATTTTGAAAGAATGGCTGACTGTCTGCAATTTCTATGATATTCAGGACAAAATATCTGTATTTTAATCATTTGACTGCAAATGAAGAAGCATGCCATTGTACAATTAATGAAAACTGCTGGTTTTAAAGTTATGGTAATATATGTATGTTAAAGATTTAGACAGTTCTTTGTAGCTATTAAAGTTTGATATTAACATCAGCAGCATTGTGCACTAACATCGAACTACTTGCTGTATTGTACAACCCTCAGCCTAAAGAAATGTACTTTCATTCAGTGATGGTGTGTTGATACTTCAAAGTGAGCATGATTTGACTTTAAACATCAGCCTATGGTTCCAGTTAACTATTAAGTTGTCATTTACATAAACCCAAATGTTTTGATAGGAAAAAGCAATTGCTGTAGCCAGGAAAAAAAAACCAAAAAACAAACAACTGACTTTATACAGATTAGTTCAATAATCAAGAGTTCTTGATGTGTTATAAGGCAGTGGCTTCACAGCTCTTGGGACCAATTGCAATTTGCTCGACTGCCAATAAGTGAGGTCATACTCGTATCTTTTTTATTTGTTTATTTTTAATTTGTGGGTGAAGACTGTGCTCATTAAAGTGAGGAACTCAGCACTAGTTTTAGCCAAGCATTACCATATTCTATATAATGAATTGTGTACACTTGTATCCTTTTCAATAGTTCATCTAATTTTCCTTGGAATAGCATGGAGTACTAAGGTATTTAAGTATTTTCCTAATCTGTTCTATTTATATTTCTGGTACAAACCTCCATTTGATTCACCCAGTATAGTAGATGTTTTGTCTTTTCTATGTACTCTTCCACTGGGAAAGTGAGCTTGTTGCCCTTTTTTTTTGTTTGTTTTGCTTTGTTTTGAAAGGTAAGAGTAACTTGACCACAGAGCTGGGTTAAAGTTATTCTCTGCATTTTGGAATTAACGAGTACAATGAATTTGAATTGCTGTAGATTTTTACAACTTTATCTTCTTTTCTGGTCATATTATAGAGTAACTGATTACTTCTAGTAAAACAACTTTAGTTATTTCTTTATTCATTTATTTATTTAATAATTCACTTAAAAGTTTCCTTTCATATTAATTAATTAATTCTTGATAATGACATGGCCCTTGCTTTTCTTCTTCATCTTCTGTTGGATTAATTCTTGAGTTTATTAGCGAAGTACTGTGAAGTTTATTCTGGTGGCAGACAGATACCAGTGCAGTGGCTTAAAATCTTAATATCAGATTGCTGAGGCCTGTGACAGTTAAAATATCCAGATTGTGCCTGTAAATGTTTTCTCTTTTGAAAAGGTAAACTTTCAGTATTAATGCTGCCTTTACCAGAATGTTACTGGCATTGCTTCTATGTTAGAAGACTCATTCCTGACATGTAACATTTCTTTTTTTTCAGAGAAGCGGGTGGACGAGCGTGCAGAGCTCACTGGAGAACTTCTGAAACTGGGTAGGTTCTCCTGTTACCTTCATTGGTACTCTTTGTCTTCCAAAATATGCAAGGAATTGATGGAGAAATCATCTGTTTACTTCACATTACTAGAGAATTTTGTTTATTACACTTTGCACTGAGGTTGTTCCAATTCTTGTACTTAGTGTGCCTGGTAAGCAGTTTGATTTCTCTTTGCCTTTTAGGCTTTTCAGATGACCTACATGGAGCTCTTTATTTTGATTTCTACTGACTAAGGTGTTTTTGTTATTTCCTTGTTTATCACTCTGTAAAAGCATACAATATTCACCCTAGCATAGAGGACTGTCATGGGTGCTGTAACTACCTAAGATTTCATAATAAATGCATTTCCCAGATAGAGATTAAATAAATCTTTCAGGGGGCTTGGTGTATCTTACTTCTAGCTAGATGGAGAGCTAATGCTGTGGACCCTATTGCCTATAACAAGTGGAAAGAATAGCAAAGAATTACAGTGTGATCCAGGGGCCACCTAGTCACAGACTCATTTCCTACCTTTCTGTCCCAGGATTTTGACTGCCTCCTTCATCCTTTAAATGTTCCTTTATAGCAAGACCGTCCTGTGTGGCGCCCTGAAGGCATTGTTTCTTCTTTAATGAAAAGCCACACATTCTTGTACACAATGAAGGAGCGTTTGTTCTGAGCTTTGGTGGACTGCCAGCCGTGCTTACTATGTGCAGACAGGGAAAACGCGCAGAGATAACAATCCTTTTCAAGCCTTTTGGTCCCTACAGAATGTATTAACAAACCTGAAAGCAGCTCTGCTTGCTCTCTGGCTAAGGATGGTAGAACCGAAAAAAAAAAGGTAACCAGCCTTTTCCCATGCCATGAGTTTCAGTCTTACCACATAACTACAGTGCTTTCTCTAGCCTCCAGTAAGAAAGAAACTTAAACAACAAACCAGCAAATACTAAAAGGTATTAAATTGGAGAAAATCGAATGACTGTCAAATGGACTTTCATTACTCTTTATTTGTAATAACATGCATAAAAGTGCAAAGAATAAAGTGGAAAACTTGCACTCTGAAAGATGTGAAAGACACTTTGCACTGCATATATTGTTAAGTAATGTGAAATACCTGTTTAAATTGGCTCTTTCTGTAGTTTTCTTGTCATACATCTTAATGTCAGCAACATCTTCAGTGGAATTGCAATGTGGATCAGTGCACATTGTCACCAGCTAATAAAGAATCAAAGACATATTTTAGGTAGCACAAACTCTTCAGTTTGTTTTTTTTTCCGTGGATAATCTACATGTGTTTTCAATATAAAGTTACAGTAAACACAAAAGTTATGTACAGCATAAGATGTGAATTACTTTATTCATGACAGCATTTGCTCATCCAAGATCAAATCCTACAGCTTGGTCTCCTCTGCTGACCTTAGTTCCAAATGTTCCCTTTTTTGTTAACAGTGCTGTAAAGAATGACTTGAGCTCTCATTTTGACATAGATCTCACAAGAGGGGTACTCTTTATGTACATCCCTATAATCAGGAGGGAAAGTATTAAATTATTGAATTCAGAGAATCATTCCATAACACTGATTCTCAGAGAGAATGGAGATCATGGGGGAATCTTTCATCTTAGCAGTGTCATTTTAAATCATATCCTAAAAAGATCAAAATTTCAATAATTTCATCGGGCAGATTTTGGATGCACAGCTGACTCATTAAGTGCAAGCTATAGTTTTGAAAATAATCTCAAGGATGTCCAAAATTCACAACAGATGAAAAGGAAACCATACTCCCAGCCCCAGAGGCAATTTTGAAAATATAATTCGAGTTATTAGTGGATCTTATTAATCATACAAAACTTCTGCCTTATCTTTGTTACCACAAGAAATACTTTTTCTGAAGATATATTTATCCCTGATTGATTGCCTTGGAGATGGTGACGCTTTCCATTTTATGGAAATACTACAGAGCTTTGAACACTGAACTTTAGAAAGGCTCTTGGGGTGAACAGATAGCTGCCTGCGACCCCAAGATCTACAGGGTGCAAACTGCATAAATTAAACATTTCTACAAATTATCTAGTGTTCGAATCAAGGAAAGATGGGGTGCCTTGGTCCCCGCAAGGCTTTTAGCTATGTTTAGTTCTGAGTAGCAGGTCAGCACGTGCTATCAGTCCAGCAGCCAGCATGGATGACAGAAATAGGCCTAGCGGTTCAATACATCTTGCTGTAGATGACGGTCTTGCTATAGAGGACCAGTCAGTGTTGTTTGTCCAGACCTTGTGAGTCCTGAAAGTGCTCTCACAGTAAGTGTAAGCACTGCAGGGTTATTGTAGAGCCAGACAACCCGCCATTTTCACGGAAATGCTTCTGGAATCAGAGTTTTTTGCAGTAATGGCCATGTTGTGGTCTCAAACTCGCTGATAAAGTTTTAAACCAGTGGAACTTTCTCCTGGTATCCAAAGAGATTTGCCATCCCATCTGTGTTCAAGGACACTTCAAGGCTTGGCCGGCGTCTTCTGTAGAACCATTCCATACATAGGAAACATTTCTGTATTCGTAGTGAAGGGGAGGACTGCAAGGGCAGTATTTATTCGTAAAAACAACAGCAACAACAATGATAAAGTTTTAGTACTATAAGAATTTATAGTGAAATCAGTAATCATTGCATCTTGCATATATCTGTGGTTGCTGTTTCCCATGTGTGAACAAATGATATGTTTGGTCTTACAGTAGCACAATGTAACTTATTATAGACACCTCAATAAGGATGACACGTGCCCATAGTGCATCCATCTCATCTGGTGGTACATGATACAAATGTACGTGTTCTTCAGCAATATCAAGACATCAGAATGCAACGTTTTACTATTTGGAAGAACATTCTTCTATATTGAATGCACCAAAACCAGGAGAGGAGCCACCAGACTCCGTGTTTGTATTGTTTGCAGGTCTTTGCTGATCTCTGCCAGTACACAAAAGTTGTCAGAGCTCAGTGGCCTTTTTGCAGGCACTGAGTCTGAACGTTCAATAACTCAGTGTGAAAGCAGAAGCAGCATTGCGTAAGTGTTGACAATACAGAGCAAAATGCGCTTAGATTAAAAAATGAACAAGATCAGGAGGTTTTCTTGCATACAGCAGGCCTAGCCCTTTCAGGGATGGAAATAAATAGATTTCTGAGGCTCTGAATGCAAATGCTAACCGTTTGAATTTCCAAAATAAATAAATAAAATACCCCCAAATGAAGCCCTGCTTGAAGCACTGAACATGCCAGTGGCAAGTTCTGCTTCAGACTCCAAGAGATAAAGTACGTTAGCTCCTATCGGTTAGTCTAATTTATTCAGTGTCTTTGCCATATCACAACCTTCTGTTTGATTTTCTTATAAACTAATAATTTCCTGAATGAACTAATACTGCCACAGCCACTAGTACCTCTGCCTTGTAGAAGTTTTTTATTGTTGTGTATGCAACTAAATTGAAATATCTTTCACTTGAAATATTGACTTTAATATCTCATTTGAAAAATTCATGAAGCCTTTGATGTTAAATCCATACTCAATTTAGCCAAATGCCATTAGAATATGCAATACGCCTGAATACAGAGAGCATTATTGTCTGTGTTTCTGCAGAAGAATTACATTTTATGACTGTAACGTCAGGATCTTTTTTGGATTTGTTCATGAAGAAAAGAAAGGGAAAGGCAGCACATTAGAAGCAAAATGAAAAGTGGTATTGATTAGGCTCTCATTTACCCTCTCTTTGCTTCAGCCCCTAAATGCATGGAAATAAGGGTTGTGCCACAGCAAGTAACAATGCTCAGTAATGAATGGAACAATCTTTAGAAAATTAGTGTAAACATGTATGATAGTGCACAGATGTTGCTCCTAGTAACTGTCGTACATTTATTTTACATCTCCATTTACATAGGTCTCTTTATTTCCTAATAGTATCATAATAGAAACATGACAATAGTTAATGATTTCATAAAACATGGAATGTAAAGCCAACAGAAAGGTAGAACATTAATTGAAACCTATAGCTATAGTACATTAGAATTACATCTCCTAAATGACTCATGATAAAAATATCTCTTTTACGGAGAAAGACAAAGACAGGTAAAAAAGTAGGCTTTCAGCAAATTAATTTTTTTTCCCAGTAAAACAGAGACTGGCAAATGTTGCAAAATCTCCTGAGTGCTAATAGAATGGTATTTGCCTTTAGTAATTTATGGGCACTTTTCCCCCAGCTATCGATCACACTTGGAAAAAGTAAACTGCATTAACATTTTAGGCAATAATGGCTCCAGAAAATGTTTGATTTTTCTCACTACCAAACTGATGTCATGATACTTGTTTCTTTAGCAACGTGGGAGAGCGTAGCATGTCCAGCCTGTGCCCAGGCCAAACTGGATATAAACCAACACTTTGAGCTTGCCATGTTATCTTAAAACATAAAATATAAGTTCATGGCAGAAGTGAGGAGACTGCTGTGTAGCATCGTAGTGTAGTGAGGTGTCCAGAGGACCTTGGGGTTCACGAGGATTAAAATCACCGTGGTAAACCAAGCGAGGAAGGAGTCAGGGAGAACTGCTCTCTGCCACCATCTCCTGGCCAGTCCCTGGGACATGAACCACCTCTGCTGCATCTCCTGCATCGTTTACCAAGGCTCCCGATGCCCCAACCGAGGGGACAATCACAGCCGTTTTAAGCAAGCTCAAGCTGGAAAAATAACTTAGTTCTTTTTTAATTTCCAGAGGGCAACTGGGTCTTAACAAACTCATGCAGACGTATATTAAAGTGGACAGTGTAAAATGCCAGACTAAGGGAGCTGAAAGCTCTGTGAATGAATCCAGAGCATTGGTGCCTACAGTGTTGGGATGGAATTAGGGGAACGTGTTCTTCTGGTCCATGGTGATGACTCTTGCATTGTCAGGTAGTCCTGAATGTGCTAAAAACACGTGTTGCATGTGATGGTGACTGGGCTTGAATTCCTGCAGAATATCTATATATTGCAGCAGGAAACAGCTTCATTTCAGGAGTTAACACTTTTTTTAACCTTGAGGTCAATGTGACAGGTGTTCCCTGAATACAAACCCTTGCGGCTTCCTTTGGCTGAAAGTGTGTAGGTGGAGAGAGGCAGCTTGAAGAAATCTGACTGACCCATCACTGATTTTTTCTTGCTTTTGCTGATGCCCTTCTGTTTAATTATTTGTTGCATTCATTAAGTATTTGGAGACTGCTTACGGAACTTACAGTTTTATTATTGGGAAGCAGTGTTATAAAGTAGATTGACACTGAAAGTGAAATTAGAGTTGAAGATTCAGACTTTGGATTAGATTTCTGATTTTACCATGGGCCTTTACCATTTGCAGATATATGTGATCTACAGAAGTGAGTTGAAGGCAAGTTCTTATTATATTTGTGTTATTGTAGATGACAGCATAGCGCGGTAGATTGATATTTCATTCCTCAGTAATTAATTGTGACAACAACAAACACATGGAATTCATTTACAAAATGTCTACAAAGTGAAGCTGCTATCCTTCTCATTCCTTTCATTGCTCAGGTTATTTCATACTTTTATCTCTACAAAGCTATAGAATTATGCTGCCGTGTAGTCATATGTTAAATTAATCGTGACAAGTTAAAATAGATGTTAAAGTGAGAGCTTCTACAAATTAATTAATAGCTGATTAGTACAGTTTATATTTTTTATATGAAGTGGAATGACGTATATTACGAGTACAAATGTAGGTTAAGCATTTCGACATACTGGAAGAAAGTTTGTGAGTTGAATGTACCTCATGTAAACAACATAAGCTGAATAATATAGAACCAAATGAATATGCTTCCGTGTGTTTTAAGCAAACGTGGAAACATTTCTTGGGGATTTTTACCCCAATGCTTTTTCTTCAACTGAAAAAAAGGACCTTCAGAGCGTCTGTACATCAAAAGGACGTCATTTATTACATTATGCTAAATGATATGAAATAATCTTATCTATATATTAGGATGCAGCATATAGTTTATGTGTGCCACTGGATCTGATACTGGTGAATAAAAACTCAGAGAAATCTATTTTCTATGCCTGAAGACTTTACGGTCAGGTGTTTTACAGATCTCATTTTTCAGATCTAAATTTTATTTCAGAAACTTTGTGGTATGCTGGCTAACGAAGAATTGTGGGAGAACAAAAAAGTTGTATCAAAAAGAAAGAAACTTTCAACTGCAATTTAGAAATACCACACAAATTGGCATGTAGCTTTGCATATCAAACATGAAAACACATGCTACCTAAACCAAATTGCATCCTGTATTTGGATCACTTACTCAATAGTCTTGAATTTCTGACTTTTAGTTTCAACCAGGTAAGATGAGGTGGCCTGTTCAGCCCATGTTATTAAAGGAATTGGTTCATCTATTTGATTTCATGTCATTGTAGTTCCAGCCATTTGTTTATTCAATAAACAGTTTGGTATGTTCTGAGAAATAATGAATATTGATTAAAAAATCGATCATTTATTAAGAAACAGTCTAAGGGAAATTGTTTATCCAATCAATTTTAATTTTTTGATTTGTTATTTATATTTTCCAATTTAATCCACTCCTCCCTTAGGCTCCCAAACTACCAAGCAAATCAGGAGGAAGGGCAGAGAGACACTGGCAGCAACTTTGCAAAGAATACACAACCTGATGGATTCATTTTAGATTAGGCAGGTTGAAATAGGCTGTAATAAAGGAGACTGTGATTGAAAACTGTGGATACATTACCTCATGCACCTTTGGCTATTGGACTGAAACTTTAACTTTTAATAGGATTTATTAGGCTCTCTACTTCCTACCTATGACATCAGTCAACTCTGATGCTGTCAGAACACAATAGTTACACAAATATTATGGGTTTCATCTGAGCTGGCAGAGATTCTGAGTGTGGAGGCTGAATGCACAAGGCAGTGAGGGTGAGAGAGATCTCCACAAGAGCTCTGGGGCATTTATCTGTTCACTTGACACAAGACCTAGGCGGTGAAATGAGTTCCTGAGTATCACTTTCTACAAGGGAACAGACTGACCATCCAATCTGTGTTTTATATGCATGTGTGCGATACTTCTCATTTTGTTCTTAGGAATATAATTGTGTGGCTTCTGCCTCAGACTTCGCCTGGGGTTACAGATACGCAGTCGGAGGCTGACTGAATGTAGTTCTCCTTTCTAGTAAAGCAGCGGTGTGCTATTCTCTTAATATTTAAAGTTGGTATCAACTATGTGAGATATATTTTAAGGATTTAAAATCTTGCTTCTGGACACCTTTTTAGGACAGGCACGATACTACAAATAAGACACTTCGTGTATATATGTCTATCTGTTCTTTCATGGGGATGGATGAGAAAACACTGCCTGCAATCTTTCATGCTGCTTTTTGTGGGGAGTTTATAAATAAAAACTCACTCTCCTGTGAACAGCTGAAAAGTGAGGATGCTTGAACAGGAATCGGGTAGGCCAAGAGAAAGGCCAGGGCTGTGTGCTTTGAGATCTACAAGGGAAGGAGAGTGTCTTTTGTGGAAGATAGCTTGTGAAATGAGAAGGAATAGGACTTGCATGACTTATCTCCAGGAGAGAGTCCAGCAGAGGCCACAGAAATGATTAAGGACCTGAAGCATTTCTCCTATGAGGAAAAGCTGAGTGAGCTGGGACTGTTCAGCCTTGAGAAGACTGAGAGGAGATCTCATCAATGCTTATCAATATCTGAAGTGTGGGAGACAAAGGGAACTGGCCAACCTCTTCTCAGTGGCCTGTGGGGACAGGACAAGGGGCAATGGTCCACAATTTGGACCACAGGAAGTTCTGCACCGATGTATGAAAGAGCTTCTTCACGGTGAGGGTGATGGAGCACTGGAACAGGCTGCCCAGGGGGGTTGTGGAATATCCTTCTTTTGGAGACATTCAAGACCGATCTGGACACATTCCTGTGTGATCTAATGTAGGTGACCCTGCTCGGGCAGGGGGTGTTGAACTAGATAATCTTTTGAGGTCCCTTCCAACTCCTGACATTCTGTGATTCTGTGATTCTGTAACTGATGTTTGGGTTTTTTTTCTGCAATAAGCACACTTTTTATAAAGGAATTGATAGGTCAAATTATACCTAATAAGCAAAACTAGTGTTTCCTGGCTTGTGTAGTTTCCTTCTGCCTTTTAAGTTTCCATGGGAAATTCTGACTGGTCATATTTATGATGTGTCTTATGGAGAGTTTTTGTACTAAAGTTTGCTTAATCCATTACATTTGATGGAATTCTGCTCGATGATGACTTCCTTCTTTCATCTGTTTTTAAGGTAGATGAGATATGTCTTGCCTTCCATTTCCTTTTCCTCAGTTTCACAAACCTGAAGCTGCTCTGGGATTGAAATAGAAAAATACTCCATGTTCTAAACTATAATCTTTTTATTCTTAAAGAACCAGGTTATAGACTCTGACAGAGCTGTACTGGTAGATGTACTGAGCTTCTTTTACTCCCTTCCCTGATGGCATTCTTTGATTAACTGCTGGTTACTTGTCCCAGAGTAAGTCTCTGAATAAGAAATGGTTAAATAATTTGGAGACTATAAATTACTAGTATCTGTAATTTTTCATTTCTTTCATTCCTATATTTGGGACCAGATGTGCGTGGCATTAATGGACAGATATAAGTATCTGATAAGGTAAGATAGGTATAAGGACAGTTTGGTACAGAGGAAGTTAGGTTCAGGTGTTTCTTTGGGGTTTTTCATAAGACTAAGAGCATGAAAAGTTAAATAAAAATATTCAGTAAATATTCAGGAAGAGTAAGACAAAACTAAATTGCTTTATGCATCTGAAAAATTAACAGCATTCTGTGGAATACTTTGACAGAGGCCATAGAGGCTCCGCCTATTGCCTTGCCTTTCCACAGAACAGACATTTCTATAGGCCACTATGAAAAAAGATCTAGAAATTAAGATCTTCTAACTTTTTTTTCCAAGTTTGCAAAATATTTTGATTAACTTGGAGCAGCAGTAAGTTTTATTTAAAGTCTGAACACTGTATATATTTGCCAGTTCAAGGCTGGTTAAATTTAATGACACTACATTGCCACAAAACAAATGTAACAGCCTGGAGAACTGTGTCCACTCGGTTTATTTTAAAGGAAGCTATGAGTTTGAACTAAAGTCTTGTAAAGTCTTAATTGTGAATGATGATTAATTTTCTAGGGCAACTATCCTTTTGAAAATATACACACATGTTCATACTTCTATGCCATGACTTTCCCATACTTGTAGGATTTTTCCTGAAAGGAGCCTCTAGGTGTAATGCAGTCCTGTTGCAGCTACTCCTTGGTGAAAGAAGCGACACCTGTAATGTTTACACCATCAGGCTGAAAGTGTAGTGTAGTTAACTCATGTCACATGAGTTATTGTGAATAAATTAATTATTTGTCTTAACATCCTCATAAAAATGTAAGAAAGTACATTTGTTTTTAATTAATGACCTTCATTCATTAGGTCCCTGGGTGTTTGTATGTTCCAAAGGAGTTGAGACCCCTTAACATATGGTATGACTGGTTATCATTGTGAACTGTTTGGATTTATCATATTCATTATTTCACTCTTCTCTGTATGAATGGAATTGCATCCCTTTTTGCTTGACAGCAAAGACAAACATCAAGCTGTCCAGAAGACAGAGAGCCATTTTATTCTGTTGTTGAAATTCTTGATGGAGTGGGCAAAACATCTGCAAAGACTCAAGAAAACGTCCTCCTGACCCTCCAATTATTCTTCCTGGCATCTTTTAATAATAATTTCCTTTTTGAGAAATATTAAATCCTTTGTGCCAGAACGAAAAGATCCGCCCCCCCCCCAAAAAAAAAACAAACCAACCTCAAATTTTATTTAATTGCCATTTGATCAGGCCCTGAATTTTACGGTAGTCCTAATTTAAATTAAATTAGTGCTCAGAGTTTTACGTTTTCCCCACTAGAATTCACAACATTTAAGCAAAGCATACTATGCTAGAATCATTCTGTTAAGATGGCTATTTCTGATTGTTTTCAACCAAATGGTTTGAACCAGCTTTATTCCCAGACTCACGTTAAATAACACGCACACTGCTGCTGTGTAATTGTGGCAGCAGAGTTTGGAATGATCCTTATGTGTACAGAAGGAAGAAACGCTGTATTACCACGTTGTTCAACATGCAAAACTATTACAGCCTACAATTCAAATATGCCTTTTTGAAACTATTGAATTAGCAGAGTTAGATTAAAATATAAATGCACTTGTTAAGTAATATCTTATATTCAAACCCCATTTTCCCTTTATATTATTTATACAGTTGGTGTGTTTGACCAAGAGAATTGATATATTGTCCTCAATAGGGTAAATATCCACTGTGATTACTTTAATTACCAGCGCAATCTTTCTCCTTTCAAAGAAAGGGGTGAGTCACTATTTAAGAAAAGAAGTCCACTGCTGTTTCTCCAAGCACAGTGTTGTATCCAGAAGATGAGCTTGTCCTTCCCAATTCTCTAAAATCGTAAACCTTCTACTCTGCACCTACTGCAAGAGCAGTGCATTCAACCAACCTCTCCCTCTGCTAGAAAGGAGGCTGTCGGGCTCACTGCCTCCTACTAACACTGAGCTGTACACAACGTCCTCTTCAGAGTTCATGGTTGAGTATCTTGACAAGATAAAAGTACTGCTCAGTGTTAAAAACATCAGAGACCAATTTAAACGGGCGGAAAGCACAGTGTTACTCACATTCACGGGCACAAAACTGAGTATGTTCACTACACAGTTTGGGTGCTTAATAAGCCCAAGTACCAATGAATTGGTTCTTGACAGTTATGAATGGTAGACTAGCTGCATTAAAGCAATGAGGGAGCTAGCAGCAGGTTTGAAACTGGGTTTAAATAAATCATCAACCAAACAAATAACGGCATTGTAACAGTAGGCCAAAACCTCTCCAGCCTTGTGATTGCTAGTTGCCAGGAGACCATGGATTCTGGAAATACTGAAATAATTTTAGATGCCTCAAATTTATAGAATCTGTGGGATCTGATACATTTAAATTTATTAAAATAGAACTACTTTGTCAGAGTGCGTGTAAAGCTTTTAGACAAAATATGGCTTTTTACCTAAAACAGTTTTTTTGCACATTGATCTGCTTTCTTCTATGTGATTTATAATGTATTTAGAAAGAATATTTTCAAAATGTGATATAGTATTTAAAATCCTGACTGCAGTAATTCAGTGCCTCTAATGAGCCCATGCTAAAGGACTTGTACTTTTAGGTGTCCATCCTTCCATCACATTGCTTACATGGGTAACTTTATGCTTTGAAGTACTCCAGTGGAGGTCAAATGCATTGCTTTCATGTTTAAATTTAATCACATTAACGAGCCTTTAAAAGCCAAGATCTAATACTCTGTTTGCAATTGCCTTTCCTCAAAAAAGAAAAGAAAAAAAGAAGTTATATTATGTCAGTGGTAGCGGCATTACAGTCTTCTGTCATCTTTCTTCAGAAGGAATTTTGCCAGATGAATGTATATCTCTGCTACCCACAGATGCAGTGCCTACGTGGTAGGCCTGGTTTGCAGTGGCATTTTTAGGTTGGCTTCTTAATTTGTGGATGAAATGTTGAACTTCATTGATTTGAATGAAATAGATAGAAGTTTATTTGCCTGATGTTTGTCCCCAGAGAAGAAAGAGGCAGAACACAAGCCATCTTCTGAAAAAAGATGCAGGAGGCACCCATCAGTGTCACTTGCTGCACATCTTGGGATAAGTTCAGGAGATCTCAGAGTCTGTTCAGAACAGATGAAAGATGGAACTTTCTCTTTGATTTCTACTTCTGCTACAGATTTTATTTTGTATTACATTGGGCAGTTGCTTAATTTTCCTGGAAAAAGAGACGAAGACTGCCCATTCTTAGCAGAGTCAGGAATAGACTTTTTTTCCGATTGTAAGCAAATTGTATTTTGTCATTGTAAGTACATGACTAGTTGTTAACTTGCAATGAAAGAAATAACAGGAAAAAAGTCTGATGATTCATGAAGAATAAATTCATGGTGCGTTTAAATTCTGTCTAAAGTGGATATAACAAATACACCAATTACAGTATTTTTGTAAACTGAAGTAATACGGACATAAGACTTTCTTTCAACACTATATATTTTTGCAAGAATACATTGAACATAGAATTTCCTTTTTAGAAAAATTCCCTTTCTGGAAGACAGCAACATCATAAAATAGGCACTAGGTAAATCTTGAGAGGGAGAGAAATAGAGTGAGTGAAACTAAGGGCATATGAAGAACAGTCACTATCCAGCAACAGCAGCAAAACAGTTTCAATTTTCTGGATTATTAATTCAAATTCACACGCACATGCCAGTTAAAATTAAAGGCCTTTTTTTACTGCTCTAGTTTAAATTAAAGATTATATTCTGCTCCACAAGTCTGAATTAAATAGCTTATTTTGCACACCAAGCTCTCATTTTAAAACTAATAAAGAAAAGACATAGCATGTACGTGCAAGCTCGAGACAGGAAGGGTCTAAATTACTACACCTGTTTCACTTGGGAGCTACTTTATTAGTGTTACAAAACTTGGCTTTCAATTTGGCAGTCAGAAGCACATTTAGAACAAGCATTTCTTTGTTTTGACAGAAAGACTGTGGTAAATGAATGACGTTTGAGCGAGGTGTGAAATGTGAAGGTACAAAATTAACTGGTAAGATAATTACTGTTCTAATTCTGCATAAACAAGCGTTTTGAAAATCATTAATAGTTCAGGGAAATAATGTTAGTGATTAAATAAGGTGGTTTGCATCACTGAGCACAACTAAGCTGCTTTAATTACATTTGAAAGCAAGGGAAAGCAGCTAATTAAAATTAACACAGGGTTCCTGAATGACCAGCATTGCATTGTTGCCTTAACCTGTTTAATTGCTTGTTTATTAATAATATGTCTTTATTTTCCCCTCTTTTGCATTTAACAAAATTATTAAAGAAGCTAAAACGTGTAAAGAGAATCTGACTGTGTACACTTACGAAAATATGCAACACAGATATAACCCAGGGAATTACTTATAAGGCAAGCCAACATCATTCAAAAGTCATAACTTTTCCTCATATTAATAATGTTTTCTTCCTGAGTCACATTCATATGTCAATCATGTCCATGGGCAAGAAAAATGGTCTTTGGCACGATTGCCGAATTGCAGCATTTTGTAGCTGCTTTATTTTTAAAACCTCTTGAATACTAAATTGTTCGCTAAAGTATAGGTAATAAATCTAAGAGTAATCAATAATAAATTATGGAAAACATGAGCAAAAATATAATCTAAATTGAAAGAAAGCTTTCTACTGTCTCAGCCTTTTTTAGCAAAACTTGTGTTAAATTGACCGTCCGCAATAGGTAGGTCTGTTCTCAGAAAAGGTAAACCACAATATTCCAAGGTTTCCAGCATATTTGTCTTTCAGTTGAGTAATATCTGTATTAGACATCTGACTTTCCTTTCCTAGTCCCTTATGAGATGTTATAAGTTTCACTTTATTTGTGTAAGACTATAGGAAATAGTTGGGAGGATTGTTAATCTACACACTTTAAACAAATATACAGTATAATACAATGAAGGCAACTAAAAATAGAGTAAAATGCTAATTTATTTTTTTATATTTAGGTATAATCAAGTCAAGTTAAAGCAGACATGATGTTTTCCAGATTGATTTAGTATTTATACTGTACCTCTGATGTGAAAGGCTCAGATGCATAATAATTTACATACATATACATTTTAAACAGTAAAAATTCATAAAAATGTGAAGTTCTATATGGAAAGGTAGCAGATCCCCAAGAAAGCATGCTAAATCATGGGAATTATGCTTGTGAAACTGATAAGCAATTAAAACAAGAAGTTAATTTTAACTTCATGAATAGTAGAAAATATTCAACAGACATTACATACATTATTTTATAGGTGCATGTTTTTATGAACAAAGAGAAGGATTCTGCTCTGTTTTTTAGGAAGGCAAAGAAAGATCCAAGTCACAGATTTCAATGGGAATTTTCTGCTTCATGGCTCCCCACAGTATATGATCCAATTTTTGAATTGAAATACAATTTGATACAATTTTTGTATTCAAAAATTGAATTTTGTATTTAGTATTTTTGAACTAAAGTGTGTAACAGAAACTTTGAAGGTTGTAGATAGCGCTGGCACTGATCAAGTGCTTACCATATATGACATCCAAAGCGTAGGAAGGTACCTATTATAGCATACATAAATAGTGGAAATACCTTCCTAAATTATGAAAAGCAAACAGCTAAATAACAACCAAAAAAAGAGAGAAATAGAAAGAAAATAAAACGAATGGAGGGGTAAAACACCTACAAGTTTAAACAAATGACCTGATTAAGTCTTACAAAGAATTTTTAGTAGCATTTCATTGCTATAACAACTATCTTGCATTATCAAAGGGAAATGTGACAACTCTTTTAGTAATCAATGTGGTGTATAATTAATGGTGGCATTTCTTTGTGCTCTGGCAATGGCTAAATAAAAGGTTGGTATTGTGTTTTAACTGCAAAGTTCCTTAGCCTTCTGCTAGGTCGTGGTCATCATAATTATAACTAAAATCTTTCATTAACCTTTCTGTAATCTATTCCCTCAAGTTAATATCTGTAAAATTGTAAAACCCACCAAAACCCCCTACTATCTTAAGGATACAATAGCAGAGCCATCAGGCATGATTCCTGTAAGTGATGTAAATAATTTGCATTCCTATTTACTCTATTCTTGCGCCCACTTTTATCATGTAGGCTGCAGGTAAATGTGTTGTGGTAGAGTCACAATGGTTTAAGATACTACAGTCTGCAAAATATCCACTGTGCCCCTGTTTTGGAGGCCCCTGGGTAAGTGTTGGGATATATCTCCTCCCAGCTGCCATAGTCTGTACCTTGCAGTATCTTTAGTCTCCTGAGGTGCCTGGGCCTGCATTCATATGCAGGACAAATTACACCACATTTCTGCTGCAAGGAGGTAACAAAGATGAGAGAAAAAATGTCTTAAGCATGGTACCTACATCTACCAGAGCCTTGCTGTACTTTACTGGTCTTCACCAGAAACGTGATGTAACTACCTGCTGCTGAAGGGAACACATTTTCTCCTCTTTGACACATCATGCTTTTATCTTAGTTTTCAGAATATTTATATGACATGTAAATGATGTTTTTAAAAGGAATTTTTAAGATGTGAGGTGAATCAAATTGCAGAAGAAATTTTTTATTTCATATGACTTTTTGCTATCTTCAGAACTGGAAAACTTCTCTGCTTTGGGGTTGCTCAGTTACTAAAATATGTAAACATGTGCCAAAATCTTTTATGTGTTTAACACTGAAGTACCCCGGAGTTGTAGTTGTAAGTGCTCTTAACCCTGCTGTATAGAGATAATCTCAGTCACTTGCCCAAGGCACACAGGAAGCAGTGACTTGAACTAGTACTTGCTCTTGTTATTGCTGGCCAATATTGTCTTTCTCCCTTTGAAAGCTTGGGCTTCTTTGTTTCCTTTTATCCTCAGCAAGGACATCAGAGCATACTACAGCAAAAAAAAAGTGGGTGCTTTATAGGATAATTTATGCTTCTGACATGTCCTCACACTATAAATATTTTGCAATTGAATTTTATTGATATGCAGAAAGGGCCAATCCTAAAATGTGATGAGACCCTGCAGGAGGTTCAACTGCTCAGATGTTTTCTTACAGCTTAATAGAGTCAGAGAAATAAATACTTGAAGCAAGAAGATGTGGCTGCTCTGATGCAGTGCCAAACTTGCTTTTGTCATTTAATGAGGTAAACGACGTAATTCGAGCATGTATCGGACATTTCTGTATGGTACAACAGGGCTACTAGGTGCTTGTAGCCTCCTATTTCATGGTAGAAGTGAGATTTACAGGGGGATGGGGATTTGATTGTACTTTATGTATTTATGATGGCATTTTAAAATATCAGAATGATAAAAAACCGAGATAGCACCCATATTTGTAAACAATTACAGGTACTAATTTGTGTGGTATCCAAAATATGCTGCCTTTATTTATTTAGCATTTATGAAGAACATGATCCTCTTGTAGAACATCTCACCAGGGGAGTCGCAACAACTTCTTAGTAGCAAGTGCTAGCAGTGAGCGTGATCTGATTAACTGTGGCATTTCACTGTGTTATGGCAGCAGTGTTAAAGGAATGTGTTGAGGGAGTTTAATTGTTAAAGCTGCCATTTCTCTTGCCCCTTTGCTTCATTGTGGTCACTGCAATCATGACTGAAACCTTTCATTAACCTTTCTCTATTTAATTCAATCTTTTGAGCTAATAGCATTAGAACATCAGATCTACAAAATGTGTGTGCCATTTTACACAGAGAAGTGCCTCACCTCCCTGCTCCGTGTAGTTGGGGATAAAGGTACAATACTTACTGGCTTGTTAAAAGCATGTTGTAAGGGCATGATTTTGAGCGCACTGGAGAGGTAGGCTTCCGATGTAAGACAGTCCTGGCTTTTTTCCCCTTTTGCAACACAGATAAGCACTGACAAGCTGAGTGAGTTTTATGCTGATGGAAAGCATGTAATTGACAAAGCATTGTGCCAGAAATATGAAGGCTAGGTGAGAGATGAAATAAAAATTAGTTGGAGCACACATCACAAAGAGGTAGAGAACCCAGTGCTGATGTGGTAAGCAAGTAACTGTGTCACTCCAACACCAACAAATGGCTCCAAAGATCTGACAAAGGTAGGCTAGCTGTAGCTGCTTGCTGACTTGGGAAGAAGGAGAGATTAGTAAAATCCTGAATACTGTTGGAAGGCTAGCTGGCTTTATAAAGGTAAATAGAGGTCAAATAAACAAGCAGGCTACTTTGTATTCACTGGGTTATACAGGTTAAATGTTAGTGGCCTTCAGAGATCTTCACCGTCCCTTATGGTAAAAACCTTTCTAGGTCATTATAGCTGATATCTGAGTGCATCTGTCATGGGGCAAAGTGTGAGCATCAGTAATCCACCACTGGCCAACTTTTGCCAGTAGCCTTAACACCTCCAAACTAGATTTCAGGTCTTGCAAGGAAGCAATGATGATTGTGCAGGAAACGATTCATTTCCTTCCAAATGAAGCAAGCAAAAGAACAGGTTGATGTGTATGGAAGACCAGAAACAGGAAGTCTTTTGGAAATAGTGGCTAATTAATATCAAGATTGTAGGTATATGCAGCATCATGAGTGAATTGTGTGCAAATACCAGGTTAAAACAAAACCCTTTGTGACAGCCATCTGGCCTGAAGCTGTCTCTGCTTCTCACAGATATAGAAAGCGCCATATCAATCTGTGGTTTGGGAACTGCAGAAATAGATAATCATGGGCATGCAGTCCTAGAAAGACCAGTGTGTATTCTATGCAGAGAAAGTGAATATGAATCATTTGGGGAAGTCTGCTTCTGAATTTGGCAACCAGGCCAATGCACAGATCTTCCCTAGCTGAGACCTAATGGCATTTATAAAATCTCATCCTATGACTCATGATCTGAATTCCTTCCTCTTATACTTTGTGTAAAATAAGCTGGGCGTGAAACCAAGTCATAGCCTCATTTCAAGGAGGACTTGTGAAACTGCCATACGTAAGCATAACAAGTTCATGCCTTGATATTTTCACAAATAAGGTTGTGAGATGCAAATTCAACCTCGTCATCTAACGAGACAGATTTCCTTACAATGAAGTGGAAAGACACTAATGAAACAAACATGAATGGTTTTTGAGACTTTGATACTTTCTTTCATTTGAGTGTGATAGGGGAAAATGGAAGAACTCTGATTGACTGTACTGGGTCAGGTTTTTATTTATAGAGGAAAGAATTAGACTTTATGGAATCTGGTACAGCCATAACAATGGTGCCCCGTTGCTACCTTAACTGGGCCTTAACAGGAGTTATCTGAATAAGGTATGAAGTTAATGTAGACATCCGATAAAGTCAAGCCACCGTCACTGAATTTGGAAAGCCAAATAAAAAAATTTCCAGTCAAAACAAATTAAAGACAAAATGAGGATGGTGGCTAGAGAAAACAGCAAGCTGTCATGCATTGTAAATCAATCAAAATGAACAACTTCATCTTCTAGGAGGCACAGCAGTTGCCAATACGCTATGTATAACTGACTGGCAATAAGTTAGTACTCTAGTAACTCACCTCAGTAGAACCACTTTGACAGGGATCCAAGAATGAAAGAGGTATCCCACTAGAATAAATGGTAGGCTCAGAGGAGAAAAAGCATATGAAACCATGACATTTTTGGTGAATTCTCACTTAATGGATTGAATACTCAGTAAGCACAGAAACAGCAATGACTCATTTTCTTACCAGAGCCTAGTCAATAATTTCCATATTAAATTTGAGTTACCTTTTCTGTGTTCTAGATGTTAAGTGTGTGTCTGAGTGGTGCTTTTTATCTTGTATTTTCTCTCTAGTCATCTGCTTGGCATTTGTGCCTAATCCTACACTTTTGAAAGCTGTTGGTCCTATAATATTAAGCATATATTAGTAATCTCTCAGAGGTGTAGTGTGTTGTTTTAATTAACATCTCATATGTCAAATAATGACATTTGTGATGGTCAGTTTATGTTGCTATCTGCCTAAAAGTAAATGTGTTCTGACTACTAGTTCATCTTAGAAGCTAATGAAAAAGAATGTATTTTTAACTTTTCAACCCTATCAGTTCTTCTGGATTTTCTACTTGTTTCTGAAACAGTGGCACAAACAGTAAAGCGGGTGTTTTTTCCTCCATAAAGCTATAATGGCATGAATTGGACATGTCTGTACTGAAATCACCTGGCTTTGGGGCTTTAAGTAGGACCTTTAACACTGTTATTTGTGTTTAATTTTGCATAGCATTGAAATGTTACCTTGCCCTAAGCTGTGGAAGACACTGCTATCTTTTCCAGTAGCCACTTTTTAGCACCCTGTCCTTGACTTCATAATCCTCAAATACCAAGCCTGGAAATCTGCTTCTGGCAGAACAAGATCTCTTCATCTTTGGGGTCACATTCCAGGCTTTTGTTCAGTCACAAGTTCTGTTTGGATTTATCTTCAGTATGTCTACTTGAATATTCAAAAAATCATCAGCTAGTCTAATTTGTTTTTTTTAAAGTCATGTAAAAGACTGATTTGCTTTGACAGGTGGATCAGAAACAGAATTGGAGCTATTTTATCTGGACCTAATTAAACAACCTTCATTACTGGCAGGTATGTGTTTGTGATGACTAGAAATTAACTTGATTGGAATTAAAACTCAAAATATAAGGCATCGAATTGGCTTGTTTTTAAAAAAAATATATGGTTTAAAAATATATCTGTGAAATACATTTTTAAATGTGGCAAGTGCATGTCTAAATTCTAAATATCTCATCATGCCCAATTCTACTTTGTACTTTGTGTTAATGACACTTGTCACAGGTATTCATGAGGATATTGCCAACACTTATGAAATGGCACCACACTAGTTCAGAACTACGAGACTTTAATAAAACATTAGCAACAGTCCTTTTTTTTTCCTCTTGCAGGCACAGAATTTCTGCAATATTTTGTGTGGTGTCTTTGGGGTGAATTTTAATCATGCAGTTGAGGTCAGCATGAGGCAGATGCAGTGTTTAACCCCTCAAAGAGGGGTTTAGTGGGCCTTAAAGTAATGAAAATGTGTTGGTCCTCTTTTACCTTAAGAGAGCCCAGTTATTTCCAACTGGTAAAATACATTCTCTGTCTGTTGAGTTAAGGGAACATTTCTCTCAGTGCCCATTACAACTCCAGCCTGTGGAATAGATATCACACCTCCTCCATGTCACTCAAATGGCATGCTACAGTCATTAAAAACTATGATAAGTTCTGTCTATCCTATTTGCCTTCTCCTGTGTTGAAGCCAGGCATAATTTCTTAATAAAGTCACTGACTGTTCACCCCATCCTAACACACTGCCTGAGGGTGTCAACACCTACCTTAAAAAAACTATGTCTACACATACAGATCCATACTGCTGAGACACTTGAGTGCATATTGCACTCTTAAGCATTTGATATCATTGTTTTCTGTGACTGTTCTGATTACAGAGAGTTTAGGGCGAGACAACTTGGAAGAAATTTTTCAGAGGAATTGAAGCATTGCTCTGAGTGAGCACTAAACAGCTGGTTCAACAGCTTTTGGTATGTCTATGAAGAGGAATCATGTGGAGTGGAGAGTATCATGATGAAGTAGCCAACAAAGTAAATACAGCTTTCTTTCAAATAAGAATAATATCAGAGTAATATTATCTATGCTAAATGGAAATACTCTAAATCTCAGTAACATGGACCTAAAATGCTGCAAGGTGTGTTAAAAGTCCAAGTGATTTTTCTGGGAAGCATTTTGTGTTCTTCCCCATAGATAACAAATGTGAAAAATCCTGTATCAGAAAGGCAGCTCCTAGGGACAGGATATATGAGGAAGTTCAAGCTATTCTGGTTATTGTCAACACTAATATAAGAATAGAATATTCTCCCTTTCAGCTTCAGATGGTGGCAGACAAGTAAGGACTGTGTTTTGCTAATTATACCCTTTAAACCATGTCGTGTAGGGGGATGCAGCCCTCATGCCACTTACACGAATAGGAAATATAATTTGTCCTTCTGAAGGACAAAAATACATATATGCTTAACCTAATTCTTAGGTTCTGTTTAGCTAAGGAGAGGCATTAAACATGACCATAAAATCAAACAATAACTCTATGAATCCATATGGCAATCTGCTAGATAAAATTAGGTCCATTTTGCCAGTTTAGGATGTAACTCTTACCAATTTAACAAAGCATGTGCTTAAACCTTAAATTTCCAAAATGTGTATAAGTTCCAGGATGAGAGCACATAATAATGCAACAGATTACATTTTAAATCAAACATGAAAATACAGCAATAAATGTCCTCCTGCTTTTTCTGTCAATGATGACATGGTCAGAACAGCCCCCAAAGTGCTGAAATTTCTGCTGTCTTTTCCACCTCTTTCCCAAGAAGTGCTTCTTACTTGGCTGAGATGAGTGGGCATATTAGTCAACCCAAAACTGTCAGGTAGGTCCTGCTAATACAGTGATTTCTCTATATAACTTCTCATGCACAAAACTAGGACAAAAGGTCTTTATAGGGCTATCTGTAGAGCAGTGTATGAACTGCACTGTTTCCCTAAGAGAATGTTTGGACTTGGAAAGTCCAACAACTGCCATCATTAGCAACTGTCTGTGGATAAAATACCACTTCAGAACGTGTTTCAGTAAGTAAATTATAAATGCCCAAGCTAAAGCACTCACAAAGGCAAAATGAGAGTAGGCAATGTGGTCCTGAAATGTGCTGATCTAGGCAAGAGCCTTGGATTTTGGGTTTGTCTCTGTTGCTAGATGGTCTAGGTAATCTGTGTCATCTGTGTGGTTCCCTCTGTGTCAGTTTAAACGGGGGTGATACCTGCTTGCTTTTGTAATGGGCTTTCGGATAATTTTGAGATCATTTGTCATTTATTTTCACACACCGATGCTAAGAAACAACAATGCCTCCACTGAAATGCACTTTTTTCCACCATTTATTGGAAACTGAATGTGGTTACAGATCCCTGCAGGGATGTGAAGGAAGGTTTTTCACATAATGTTTTTCTAGGTTGACTTGCAAGCCTTGTATTTGTGCAATCACAAGCATTTGTTTGCAAAACTCCTACTTGGTCAGTCCCTGTGAACCTTATTCAGTAATGACTTGTGCACCAGTTAACGGGGAATTCATTTAGAAAGAGAAGTTAAACAAACCCACAAAGAGTGCACATATCATTAGTTTCATCCCTTGGATATTTTCCCCTATGCATTTGGCTAACTGTACCAGACTATGATCAATGTGCAGACCATGAAAACAGACAAAACCAGCTGAAAAAGCAACCTTGTGCCTCTTTAAGAAAAAGGGAAAACTTTTCCAATTGATTTAGTGCTTCATAAATTAGCCTAGGGACAGCTTTAAATTGTGCTCTTATTATGCATACAGGATTCTACTCATCTAATAATTTTGGTATTCAATAAAAAAATATGTTTTGAATAGCAACCAAACATGCCATAAAAATCCACTATCCACATTCTGCAAAGAGTGAAAATGTAAATGAATGGATTGAAAATGTCCCCAATATGATTTCTCTCTTGTTGACTTTCCAATTTAATTTTTCATGGGGAAAAAGATGTACTGGGAAATAGAATGCATGATCTACAAGTAGGAGTTTAGGGAAGTCATTATATACCCATTAGTTATGTGCATTTATTAAATCTGTCTGGTAAAATTAAGGGAGCTGAAATTTTATGTATTTATTTCTATCTAGTGTACCTAGTGTATCTTGCATGCCAGTCAGCATTTAAGATAAGCGAATTAACTGACCGTATCAGAGAAGAAAAGCCTTGAACTGGGAAGGAGATACCCACTGAAGAAACTCTGCTGAGATTCTGTAGTTGTGGTCCCTGGGTGAGTTCGGGATGCTATCCGTTTTCATTTAAAGATCAAAGTCTTTTATGACTATCTTTCAAAAACTATAGGAAATATAAACAAAGACTTCCTCAGCATTTTCATTCAAGCCCTAGGAAATCCTTTAGGCTGTCCTGGAAAGGGGCTCTGTATCTGCCTGTAGTTATGGTGTTTGGCCAGTGCATAGCCCTAAGAGCCTTTGCTAAGGGTATAAGACCAGTTATTCATCCCCTAAGGCCCATGATGGTGAGAATATTTATTTACTTAGATACTATCTTAATCAAAGCAAAGCCAGATCTGCCCCTTAGGTTGCAAGTCTTGGCCTGAGTCTATCCAGTAAGGGCCCTAGGGTTTTTAATAAGTGCCCCAAACATTTTTACATTAACCAATTCATCCACTTCAGACTTCAGATATTCATGGGGGATGTCAGGATTTGCATCTTAAATTTTTACAGGCCAATAGGGAAGACAAATAATATTGGTAATAGGTGTTTATTTTATCCCTTTCCTGTAGGAAAGGGGTATCGAAGACTTTTGCTAATGCTGCTCTCTGCTTTCAGTGTGTCTGCTTTCTATTACAGTGGCATCCAAATGTCATCAATGAGCAGAAGGAAAGGGAAAGCAATGGACAAATAAGCATTTGCTGTCACAGACCGCTTGGTTCATTCTGGCATGGTGGAATTTAAACTGAATGGGATTGGACCAAAGTTTTCTTTCAAAAGAGTGCTCCAGAGATTCTAGCTAGAGCTGCTTCAGTCTTGCTGAGGGGAGGGAGGGAGGCAGGAAGGCAGAAGGCAGGAACGCAGAAGGCAGGAAGGAGGAAGAAAAGATTCTTCTGGAAATCGTAAACCAATCAGTCAGAGTCTGCTTTAGGTAAACTAGTTAAAATAAAACATTCTTGATGACCACTCTTACTGAACAATAGTATCATTCCTACAAGCACTGACCATGCATAGGACAGAACACACAATTCTTTCAGTCTTTGAAAGAAAGAAACTGTTGTTTTGGCAATCACAGCCTTAGTTTACATGAACAGTAGGTAGAAAAACTACCCTGTAGTCACAGAAGTGTATTCTTTGCTCTTTGCACTTTTTTTGGAGCTACCTCTGTATAGAGGGAAGGTGGCAAGTGGTGGACAAATTACTGTTGATACCTTGCTTTCTGCACACCCTTTGCTTCCCTTTTGTGTATTTCTTGTGCAGTACATCTAAGATTGATTAAGTCAGAAAGTTTACAAGTGAAGTTTCAGCCCTGGCTCATAGGTTTTATGGCTTGTAAAGGAAAGTGTTCCCTATCCTTTCCATCTGCCTTCCTTAAGCTTCAGTGCATCTCTGGGGTGTCACTACCTTTGGTAGGGACAGCCAGTCTAGTTATGCAGCTGACAGCCTTGCTCTTGTTATGCAGAGTATGTCCTCCTGTTGTGGCTGCTCCTGTGTTTCCCTCATGATACCAAATGTGTTTTATAAAGATCTGGGCTCACTGTATTAGTGATTTTGTCAAGTGTTTGCTAGGGGAAGGGAGGATTTTTCTGCTACCTGTACTGCTTTGTTCTTCTGCCTTTTGACCACAGTAAATAGCTGCTGTGTGATCTTGGTCAGAATGATATGGGGAAAACTGTGTGAACTAATGAATAATTTGGTTTCTTAGGGGTTGCTCCGGCCGCCAGCCTATAGACATCCTCCCTCTTTCCTGTCCCAGAGGATTTTTAGTCAGTTTAAACAATCTGCCTCTTAGAATCTTATATTGCCTGGGAGGAGTCCTAGGTTCAGTAGTTGCTCCAAATCAGACAGGGGAATTGATAGTATTTCCTGAGTATTAGTGTCCTGAGTATTCTATCAACAGCTAGATTTACTAGGCTGAGTGGCAGCAACGTGGAATGTCCAGCTATCTGTGTCCTGCCTGAGCTTGGCAGACAGCTATTTGATGAACTCTGTTGAGGTGATGGATAGGTGTCTAGTTTTTGAAAGTCCAGGTGTGAATCAGTCACCAGGCTGCTTCACATGGTCTTGTTTAAGCAGTTTCCAGCCTTGCTACCATTAGAAATTCAGGGGCCTTTGTAAAGCTATTGCAACAGAAAAGTGTATTTTAAGAAACCCAGTGGCACTTAGAGAATGGACTTAAGAATCTAAATCACTTTTACCCGCCAAGTGTGATAAATGTACAGACTAAGAAGTTCCAATTCTTACCTGATGCCTACCTAGCAGACTGAAAACCCTGAAATGCTCCACAAGAGGTCTCATCACTGGGAGCTGCTGAATTCTGTGGAATGCAATTTTCCTGCTTCTAACTGTTTTTAGAAAGTTCTAAGGCTGGACATGAAACATAGGCCAAAGATTTTATCAGAATTATTTTCTCCTTCAAGTACTCCTTCAAGTCCACCTCTGCCCTGGTGAGACCACTTCTGGAATATTGTGTCCAGTTCTGGGCCCCTACGTTCAAGAAGAACATAAAACTCATTGGAAGAGTCCAGCACAGGGCCACCAAGATGATTAATGGAGTGGAACATTGTCTTTATGAGGAAAGGCTGAGGGAGCTGGATTTCTTGAGCTTGGAGAAGAGGACACTGAGGGGTGATGTCATTAATGTCTATAAATATGTAAAGGGTGAGTGTCAGGAGGATGGATCCAGGCTCTTCTCAGTGTTGGCCAGTGATAGGACAAGGGGAAATGGGTCCAAGCTGGAACATAGGAAGTTCCATGTGAATATAAGGCAAAACTTTTTCACTGTGAGGGTGACAGAACACTGGAACAGGCTGCCCAGAGAGGTTGTGGAGTCTCCTTCTCTGGAGACATTCAAGACCAATCTGGACATGTCCTGTGTGATCTAATCTAGGTGATCCTGCTCAGGCAGAGGGATTGGACTAGGTGATATTTCGAGGTCCCTTCCAACTCCTGACATTCTGTGATTCTATAACTTTGGTAAAGCCAGAAAATGTATTTTAGGATGACATCCAAACCACTGTCCTCCTTTGCTCTGAATGATCAGTACTGTGGTCAGTTACCAGAGGGACAGAAAACAGTGCATGTATACTAAAGGATTACGCTAATGAAAATTTTGTCTGAAAATGAAGGACATTGATATTTTTAGGATGTGAAATACAATTCAAAAACATTTGGAAGTGTTTTCCAAAGATAATTGACTATTTAGCAAAAAAAGTTAGTAAAAGAAGGTTTCCTGCCATCTTTCAGACACATGACTCATTGCTGACATCCATTTTCCATAGTGTAACAGTAATCAGGGAATTCAGAATCATGGTTAGAGTCCTTCATAAATTACTTCATATCTCGTGATGCGACCTCCTCAAGAAGCAGTCTGGAATTTCTGCTGTTCAGAATGAACCCTGATGGGTAGCAGTGAATTTTACCTTTTCTGAAGTCAACTAGATTATTCGGTAATAGAAACACAAAGGAGATTCCCTGGGAAGAAGTGGTGTGAGGTGTATGTATGGTATGAACCCTGTGGTTGAAGCTTCAGGGGTGCCAGAGCAGCATTCAGATACTTGAAAGAGGCCAAACTCTTCCAGTAGAGCATTTTATGCTATCCAGCCACTGGCTAACACATAATGACTCCCAAGGCACAATGAATATTAGCTTTGTTTGCTGAAGTTCACTGGATTAGTTCTGATAGACTACAGAACTTTTTCTGTGATGGTTTGAAAGCATGCCTCATAGGCATGCCATTACTAAACTAAAAAGTAATTTCTTTCTGTCTATTTGGAGCAAGTATTGCTCAAAAATTCTCTTACCTGTAATACATCCACTTGAAATAGTGGCACTGAGTGATGAACAAAGCTGCCTCCACCACCACATATAATTAATTTGCATCCTGAATACCTGACTACATCTTTGCAGGTAATTGGTAGTTAGGTAATCTGCCTATTCATTTCTTCATTTCTACCAGTCTCTGGTTAGTAATCAATAGTCCTCTGATCTAATGAAGAAATGGCCTTGACATCCTGGCCTTTGTGCAGTGTTAAAATAACATTGATCGTTATCATTATCATATGTCCTTGATATAGTGAATAAGGGCAAGAATATCAGTCTTACCATACAGAAACACTTAATAAGCTTGGATAATTGTGATTGGCCAAAGAAGTATGCATGGCTGTCTGGGCAAAGATGTGTGGGAGAGAATTTATAAAACATTTTATATTAGTTCTATCTCCAAATCTAAACAGAAGACAATTTCTCCCAAGAAATATGGAAGATGTATAAAGACATATGAAAGCACTCTATATCATAGAGTCAAGCCAGAGATGGTCACATTCCTCCTCATTGTTTTGGGCATCTCTGAAGAAAAGCGCTTTCTCGCTCTGTAGCTGGATACTCCCACTGGTGTTTTATCCTTTCTGTGATTAGAGTGAGCCATTATCTGTTTTAGTGAGGGAGGAAGTCTGTGGATATAACGTCAACTATAGTAACTCAGTTTTAATTTTTGTTTTTCCATTTTTCTGTTAGCCTTTTCCTACTATTAGTAGAGCTTCAGAACATTTATCCATTGCAGGAGCTTCTATTTTCCTGCAAGAAATCAAAATATTGTGTCCTCTGGGACTCTTTGAGTAGAACGAGGACCATTTTTCATCAATGACATACTACAGACCAGAACATGGTCTATATTTGGATCTTTTGACTAAGGTATGATGTCTCACTTAAAAAATAATGGCACTGTAGATCTTATTTTACTAATCTTCCATAATAATAAGATCTTTTTCTGCTTCCAGAATTTATACTCTGCTATTAAATAAGGAAAATCTTTTGTACTGTAGGTGTAAAGTTACATCACTGTCAAGCCATTATTTTTTTAAAAAGTAAAAATCAAGGCTCCTGTGAAGAGATTAATAATCATAAATGAGTTACATTTAAAAGATCTACTGCAAAATTATGGTACCTTCTGGAAAGTCTTCCACAGCAACCTACAGAAACCCTAATTTTGGTGTCACAAACACCAAAATGTGGTTATGGTTCACATTTTTGTGTTTTAAATGTACACTTCAGAAGCAAAGTATCTGCAAGTGGCATTAAACCAAGGACTTCTGAATTGAAATAGATTATGGGAATTCATGTCTTTGTTGTGGAATATAAACAAAATCTCCACATACCATTTTTTTGTATCTATAAATGCACTTATATTCATGGAGACAGAGGAAATCTAATATTTTTTAAAAAATGATAGATATAGTTCCAATTGTAACCATCCCCATTGTAGCAGCACAGGTTATGTACCCCTGTACTGTTTCCTTTGTTGCAGCATGACCTGTGGACTGCACAAGGCAGCGTGGCTGAGATGAGAGGGAGGGACCATGGCTGCCAGGGCAGCGGGTGCCTGTTGGATGAAATAATCTCGTGCCTTTTGAGATCCCTAAACCAAAGCATAACATCTTAAATTTATATTTAGTAATTATATGTGTAGATAAAATACTAGTTGCTGTGTAAAAGTATGAAAGTGATTTATATTAGGCATGCACAAGCACAGCTTGCACATGGGCTGGTGCTCCTCTGTGGAAAAGAGCTACAAGGGGCAATATGATACGCTCCTTTAGTGATGGTCAGAAGTGACACACATTCCTAAATAATTGCTTTTAGATTATTTTAATACTGCAAAATACTCAATTTATAGCCTAGATGTTTTATAAAAGTATTTGACAAAATTTTGGACACTTGAAAAGTGTTTAGTGGAAAGTATAAGACACTTGAGCCTTTTCCTTCAAACACCATTTTGGTTTTCAGAAGTGAATAATTAATGAGACCACTTGGTCTTGAGTCTTCTCAGTACTATTTATAAGTGGAGTGAGAACAGCTATTATTATCTTTATAAATATTTGGCACTGCGTGGCCTTGATATGCAATTGTGTCTGTTCAAGGAATGTCTAGTGAACAAAGGAACTGGTCTCAGGGCATGAATGTTATCCTGAAGCAAGGAAAGGATATAAGCCTTGTCACTTCTTGTCTCATTTTCATTAAGACAATCATGTGTTTTAGCTTTAGGGGGGTGGTGATGAATCAACCATGTGACTAAAGGCAGGTGGCCATCTTAAAGCAGCTCTTATGACTTGTAAAAATAAGAATTAAAAGGAAGGGATGGAGCTGGGGTGGTGGGGTGGGTGGGGTTCAGCTCCATAAAATATTCACTCACTGGGCTGCCACAAAGTAAATATTTTTACAAATATATTATTTACTATAGGGGAAGCTTTTCCTGGAGAAGGCAGATAAATGTGCTTGCTATGGGAGCTTTATGGCCACTACAGGCCCAACTGTCATTCCTTCGGTACTTCCTGTCAGTCTGACTAAACTCTGTCATCCTTCAACCCAGTTTAAATTAACAGGTAATTTGTAAATGTCACTTCAGGTTAGGCCGCTCATTTTGTTTCTACTCTACCAATGCAAAGTCTAGGACTAATTTTTCTTGTCTTCTTTTAATAGGATTTTCATTTATAAATAGAATTATGTTCTGAAAATAAATTACAGTAAGTGATGCACAGAACTGGTAGCAGCAGCACTTTCATAGAATTTCAAGCACCTACATCAGAAGAGATTAATAAAAACACTTCAAAGGCTAAATTCTATTTAAGCAGAAGACAGCTTTTGGTTAATATTTAATCTGAGTAACTGAGATCTTGGTTGAAAATATAATTTTTTAATATCTAAATTAATTTGCAAAACAAAACCATTAATTTTGCCTGAGAGCTTTCATAGTGCAAAAGTTTCGGTAATTTATGTGGAAAAAAAAGTTTAGAATGTAATTCTGTAGTAAAAGTCCCTATTTTAATATGGAATTTATTTCTAATGCAATATATTATATTTGGTCAGCAATACTGCTTGAAGTCTATACTTTTGAAATGTTTGCTAATGCAATGTATTGAATAAGAGAAAGAATCAGACTTTTCAACAGTTTTTAATTTGTGAAAGAGATTGCTTTTAGGTTCAGTAGTAGCAAATAAGCATCACACATTTCTTTAAAGGTAATATACAACTGAAAAAGTACTATTTCAGTATATTATAGGCATGCATGATAGGAACCAGTACAATAATTTTCATTGACATAGTTTTTGGAGTGTTGTAGTTACACTCTAAGCTGTGACTGTTCACCCTCTACAAGTCTCACACCCCAGAGAGCCAAGGGAGGTGTTTGCACAGTGAAACTCCTGTGTGATAGGGGGCATCTTTTCCCCACAACTCTCGAGGAATCCTTGCATCTTTGCAGTAGAAGAAGAGACTCAGTTCATGTGTGGAAGGGAGTCTCAACACATTGTAGTCCTTGTAAAAGTTTTCTAGGCTTAGTCTGGGGCTTGACTGTCTCCTCACACCAAAACCCATTGTCTAATCCCTTCTTTTGCCTTCAGTAGCAAAGTAGCAAACTCATCTGTGGGCAATGCAGGCCAAAGTATCGCTGCTTTCCCTCACTAACCTCTCCCTGTGCTCATTTTAATGTCTTCTGTCATCACATTCCTTTTTCTGTTCACTTTCACTCCTGTTAATTTTTTTTCCCTCTCATTCTTTACATTAAAGCATTTGTCTGGATTTATTCTGTTTTTATGTATTTATTTAATGTATTTCTGTTTTTATTCTTGTTGATTATGTTTCTGATTTCTTCCAGCAAGTCCCTTCCATCAGTACCCAGAAGTGTTGTGTAGTAGTTGCCCAGATGTGTAGGAGATACAGAACCGCCAGGGTATCTGGAAGGCAAAGCTACTCCCTGTGCATAGTGAAGTAGTAGCAAGGTTTCTTCTCAGTGACTTGGTGAGCAGAAATTCAAGAACCATAGCAAAAAGGTTTGGCACTGGCCCACCAGTGATGAGTGATTACATTGGCTGCTGGTCTGGTAATTAACCGAGAGGAGATACCTGCATGGGAGGTTGCAATATAATGACACGAGTTAACTAACTCTCCTTCAAAGAGTTGGAACATTTAGGTTTGCTTCATGCAACTGTGCTTTAAGCTTCCACTCAGACAACATCTGTACTATTTAAAATCTTATGTCTGGATCACAGTTAAACCTGTAAGCACATTGTAAATTTATTTTGACTGTTATTGTAAAGGCTGCTTCAGGTGGTTTAAAAATGATGGGTTTAGTGACATTAGCGTATCAGAGCCCAATACTGAAAAAGAAATGTCCATTGTGCATTAATACTGACTTATTATCAGAAACATAACTTGCCTATGTAAATATTAACCATTTTCTTTAAACATTAAAGGTCTTACTTTACTCAGAAAGTTAAGTTAGCAATAACGCAAGAAGAATCTAGAATTTGAAAAGAGAGCCATGATGTACTAAGTACTAACTGAAGTTCCCCCACCCTGACTTATGATAATTAGTAGCAATGAATGCATGTCTAGTTGGAATGTCATTTATTTCCATGTGCTTTAGTGGATTTTAGCTGTACATGCAGCATCAGTCCAATTTTCCATGTAACTTACCTTAACAGGGTTTCACAAAATAATCAACTCAGATTTGTTTAATTTTCCCACTGTAAAACATACAAAAGATGTTGAGGCAAAGCAGAAGTAAGCTTGAATTTATCTGTATGGCCTCTTGTGAATCAATAGACGGGAGTATGATGAAACTGAGGAAAATGACCTTTGTGTGAACCAACTGCCAGTGTTCATGAAATTCGAACTAAGACTCAGTTCTAGGAAGGCTGTGAAACAGCTAATATTCTGAAATGCTGACAAAAAGGAATCCACTGTGAAATAAATGCCTGTCTGCCTGTCTGACCATCCAAATTAAAGCAGAGAAGTAGAAATTTATTGCCACCTGTCCCAGAGACAAATATGCGAGATAGATGTGCACAGCTTTCTCCAGGATGACATCTGGAGGAGCACTTATTGTCTATCAAAGTTATTGCAAAAAGAACTGCTGTGTCAGTTGCTCTAATTCCACTTTAATACATGGAGATTCTTTCGGCAATTAACTGAGCAGGAATTTGGGTGATTCTTTGAGATGTTTCTGTTCATTCTACATCAAAAGTTCACAGAAAGCAAGATGCACATTGTTCTTTTAATCAGAATATTGTTTCCCATATTTTACTCACTTTTAGTTTACTTGAAGAGGTCAAGTGAGTATGTACTTGACATTTATTGCAAGGAGAAAACTACAGAGGTCTATCTATGAGGCCATTGTAAAGGTTATTACTAGGACACAGCAGCCATTGGATGTAATAGTTCCCAGTATTTCTACAAGTACACCAATCTTTCTTGGCCTCAATCATCCACAGGCAGGAGATTAAGCAAAAACTCAGAGGATTATAATTTCACTGATTTAATGAATTACCTTTTTGTTTTATGTCTGATCTTTTCTTTCCATGATAAATTATCTAGGAAGATATGTCTCTTAATGCAGAAGATATGAATGTTCCCCAGAAGTCACATCATGCAGGCTGGCAGGTGTTTCTGGCATGTGGTTCCCTTTTTCAAATCTGGCCAACACAGTTGCAGTTTCCTTATCACCTCCTGACTGAGAGCTACTGGACTTGAAGGCGGTGTTTCTAGCAACAACGTGATGAGATATTCGTATCCCAACGTCTGTCTAGGTATATACTGGTGGGAGATAGAGGGCCACATTTCATTCAGATAATAATGTTTGTGCTAATCAGAGGTTGTTATATCCCAGCTTGGGATTTTTGAAGCACAGTATTGAACAATGTGTTGTAGTGCCTATTTCTGAGACCCTTCTATATGAGATGTCAGTCTTTTAAATATAAGATTAATGATAATTTAATCTTGTACTTCAGAATATGTGCCCATTTTGTAGAATCAGTATAAAAAGTTTTTAATTACTGTCCCTGGGTTGAAGCTTTAGCTTAGTATTAGGACTATATGATAACTTGAAGCTACAGTGATACTAATGAATATGGACTTCCTGTTATTTTATAGGGATTTTCCAAAAGTGATTTTTAGCATTTCAGTTTCTGTGATCCAAACTGAACCTTTCTGTGTTGATTTGAAGCAGGGTTGAAAAAAAACAGCTATTCTACACTAAGAAAAACGTGTGCCAAGCTCTCTCAAGTTTGCTATCTAGTATTGGGGAGATTGGAATCATTAGGTTTAGCAAATAACTAACATTTGGGACAGATGAGGACAATCTTCCTCAAAGCTATTGCGTTAGACTGAGACAAGACTGCATCCATGTATGAATGAAAAGTTTATCTTTGCAAGCAGGAATACTATAGTTTGACTATTTTTCAATTAAAATTTGGATTCCATAGTGCATTGAATCCGTCACAGTGAAAAATGTAGGCTGATTGTTAATAATACTGCTTTATAATTATTACTATCATACAGTCCAGATACCTCATGAGGGCATGATTCTCTGCTTCTATTTGGTTTTGTATAGACTATAGAAGAAGCAATTCCTGAGCTGTAAGGTTGGTAAGCTAAGACTCATGCAAGTAGACTCAAGAAGCTTTTCTGTTGTGGTTATTGATGGTGTTGCTGAAAGCAATCTGTCACAGTGCGAGCTACCTGCTTTTAGCTTTATATCGCATGCTTGTTTACTCGTTTTGACATGCTAGGTGTTGAGTGGCTAGGAGTGAGCTTTCTTGTTAAAGGAGGTGATTTTTCAATATTAAAAAAACCTCACTTCTAAAATATTTCCTTAAATTTGTGGAGGGTTTAATAAAAAAAATTTTCAACACAAGATTATTGAAATATATTGCCTTCTTCAAAACAGAGAATTACAAATCCACTCCACAGAATACTTTTAATGTAATTTTGTAGTGAAATAATTACTTGTAGATGTCTGTGGCACAAAGTTTAACACCTTTCTCCCAGATATATAATTATGGATTGAAGAGGACAAGAAATCGGTGTAGACAGGTGTTCTCCCACAGCATAACCACCCTTAGTGGACTGATGACAAGTGAATCCTTGTAACAGGAGACAAAATTCAAGTTTAAATTTTTCTTCTCTAGCCAGATGACTCATAAAGATGTAAAAATATATAACTTTGTTGGGCCATCCATCTTTTTGCAAGAGACACATAAGTTGGCACTGTTGCCTTATTAGCCCCAGCCAAGACAGCAAGCACCCATTACAAAACACTTTTCAGTTGCTAACTGAAATAATTAGTTGGGAAAATTCCATTTTGTCTCAGAATTTTACTGGAAGTCTTCTGCAGTTTCAATTAATAGAATGAATGGATACATGTTACTTTGCCTCTGTTCATGACTCTAGTTACTAACTGGGATGCTGTGGTGCTCCCATGGAAGGAGCAATGACTTGCCATTTGGCAACAGTGATAAGCATGTCAGGGTGTGGCTTTCACTGTCATAATGAAGGAGGCATAAAAATTTGCAGTGGTCATCATCTGCTGTGAAAAATCCAGTCAGTGTTTTCTCATTTGCTTCAAGGAGAGTTGTTAGAGTAGCTAAATTCTTCAGTTTGATTTTTATTTTTTTCCATCTTCTTCCCGTGGAAGGTTTAATCTCTCCTTCCTGGGTTGCATGAAGAGGGTACAAAAGGTAAGTTGGTAAACCTGGTTTGGAAGCTGTGAGAAAATGATTGGAAAAGGGTGGAGTGATGGAGTTAGGGGTAGAAACAGAGAATACAACATAGTCCCACCAGACAGGGAGAGAGTAAAAAACAGATCAGTGAAGGAAGCTGGCAATTGAATGTTGTACTGTAGAACATTCTTAGGTCTGTTAAGCTGGAGAAATCTTTTAACAAAGTAACTGAGGTCTACAGTAAAATTGAAGCCTCCACATTCCTTTTAGGCCAGAGAACCCTCGAGACTGGGGAAGCCAGGAGAAAGAGCAAGGAGGACAGCTCTGCCACAGTCCGTTTCGAGCCTGAGACATACCAGCTTTTGCATGTAGTGCTTTATTATGTTCAAATGTAATTTCTGCTAGGAGGAACTTGTGTCCTTGAAGAACAACACATCTTGGGAGCTGGAGGACCATTTCTGAGCCAGTGTACAGAAGCCTAGGGCTACTGATAGTATGCGCCACATAGGCAGGGAGGGGAGGAAATGGTCACCTTCACCTACAGCAACAGATCCTGGCCATGTGTGAAAGGCACTCCAAGAAAGTGTGTTTAGTTGTCAGTACTCCATACAGTATTCCTGGAGACCGAGTAGCGTGGGCTTTCAATAAAAACGTCAGAGTTAGCTACAGCACCGTCAGCAAGGTGAGGAGCGGTGCAGGCCACAGCTGGGCCGAGAGGCTTGGTGCTAGCAGGAGCCAGGCAGTCGGGGCAGCTGACAGAAACAATCCACACCCTGGGCTTGATCCAGCCCATGAGCTGGAGGGGAAAGCAGCCTGCTGACCCCACATGGACTCCTGGAGGAAGAGTGTAAGGTTTAAAGTTAGAGTTTTATAAATGAGTCATTCCCTGCTTAGCTACATGGGCATAGTTCTGTTCTAGCTTTAATGAAAATACGGGTTGTTAAACTGCTGCTCTGCAAGCGGGGAAATTAAGTTTCTGGTTTTAGCACCAGAAAACTTAGTGTAATTATCTCTAGGTTCATTATGATGGCTTGAGTTTTTGTTGCAATTCCCATAAATTTATACCCAACCCTTGCTGCTGCCAATGGCAACGGCATTGCACTTGTGTCAGCTGACCCAGAAGAAGTGTGTTTTCATTACCCCACAGAGGTATGCTCTGATTTAGTGAAGTGCTTCATAACTACAATAGGTCAATAGGAAGTACACTTGAACAAATACAGTGTTGCATAGTGCTTAATAGTAGGAGAAACATTGTTAGACATCTCAGAAGAACCCAAGATGAGCAGATATTTTTAACCTTATTAGCTCTGTGCCTCAGCTTCCCACTTGTAAAATGGTTTACAATTAAATGAACCAAAGGGATGTTCTGAAAATAAATTCATTAATGTTTGAGAAATATTCAGATACTATACCTCGGAGGGTAATAGACTATCCCGCAAGAAAATGAAAATTCTTTGTTCTGTAAAATACAGTTTGAAGAGAATGTGTGCTGAGGAAGATGGGGAACCACTCTCTGAACAGTGAGGATAACAAAAATATTGAATACTTTGTTGAGGACGATCTACCTAGGACACTGACCAAAGTGAGTATTTCCTGTGGGAAAAATTAATAATGTATTCATATAATGTATTGTAAATAATGAATTTAAAGGGGATGAATTAAGATTATGTGAGTGTTAGTACTACCATAATTGCTGCCATGGTGACCCACCTTACTTCTTACATTCTTTAACTTTGCTTGACTTTACAACTTCAGTGTGCCTTTAGTCTAGTGGGTTTTTAAATAATAGTATATATTTATATATATATATGTATATTCTTCCAAGTCAAGTTACCAATTGAAATTAATTCCATGAGGAGTCCTTTCAGCACTTCTGGGTATTGAAACATCTTGAAAATTTGAAATCAAGAAGAAAAAAAACCCCAATCCATTAAATCTGATACTTAGAGGTATTTTTTGGTGTCATACCCAGGAATTCAGGGGTGGAACAGCTATTACTGGTAGCTGTCTGGCCTAATCCCTCCACCTTGCACTGGATATCTGTGTAAGTCTAAATATATAAAGTGCACTAGGTGCTCTTCACAAAGTGCTTACTAGGGGCTATTTATAGTACTTCTCAAAATCTACTCGTATAAATACTTTTAAGCATATTCTGTCCTGGTAAGCCTAGGCTGCGTTATCTGTGTACCCAGCATCCCTAATAAAGGAAGACACAGATAAAATGATTGTCTTTTTTTTTTTTTCCTAACTACTTTTAGTCTGTAGAAGAACCTTGCCTGTTTTCTCTGCAACAAAAAATGCTTCTTTGGGCACAAGCATTGTGGCTACATAGTCTGGAGAAGTAAGTTGAATCCAAGAGTCATCCTCTGTCTCTGGAGCGGAGGCATCCCCATGAACCTCCATCCTGTGGTGACAGCAGCTCAGTGGTCAGTGGGAGATGGCACTGCTGGTCTTTCCTAACCAGACCTTGCATTCTCCCAGGTTAAATGGGGGAAGTTGCCTGGCACATCATAGTTATTTGTATGCCAAGAAAGAGTATTCTGTGTAAGTGGCTCCCCTCAGGGTCTCGACCTGGAAAACCTGTGCTTAAAGATAAACAGATTAATAAAGCAAGGCCATGGGCTGTTTGGAGGCAAATTATCTATCTATCTGATCCAGGTAGTTGCATTTAAATAGACAAGGGAGGCAGCATTAAACAAAACAAACCAAAATTTCATTTATATCCTGGTGTCCCTATGTGAGATTTAAAGAAATTAGGGAATGAATGTATTTCACAGGTTTAGTTGTGTTAAGACATTGCAATGCAATTATATTTTGGTGTTTGCATCTAAATTTACTGATTTGTGCTGTTATATTGTTATTAAAAATATCCAGTTTAGAGTGATAATGAAGTCAGATTAGGCTATAAAGTCTTCCTGACACATAATTAAGAACTATTATTTTAGATCCTAGGACAGAAAATCAAGGACAGTCAATACCTGAAATGGTAACAGAGAGTCTCACTGCTCCAGTCTATGCTGAGTGAACACAGCACAGAGAAATAATGCAAGTAGAGTACAGTGCATCTGAGGAAGTGCTGGGAGTGGGAACATGGTACCCACCGGGTTACGTTCCTCAGCAGTACATGCAGTGTGGACATAGGTCAACCCAACCTGGAGCAAGGCAAGGGTTCAACTCACTCAACTGCCCCATGTCCTTCTCAGTAGGGTTTAGCTAATATGTATCTTTGTATAATCTGTGCAAGAATTCTGGCAACTGCTGAAAATATTTGTTTGATTTCACTGGTCATTTAAAGTGGACTTCAACATCATTCTTGTTGAGAGCTGTTTGTGCAGCAGCTAATGAAGAAAACTATGTCATCTGCTTAAGAAAACCACCAAAATTCAAGACTTTGAATATCCGATTTGTTCAGGGATCTTTTCATTCAAATTTGTTGCTAGCCCATGCTCAGAAGATGCAAACTACTAGCTTAGCTGGTCTGGTCTCCTGAAACACAAGTATCTAGCTGGAAAGAAGAACTTGTATCAGCTGGGAAGATATAATTATAGTTTCAGGCTTACTTCATACCCAGGTGGAGACTTTAAAAGACTTAAGGGAATTTAGTGCTAATCCAAACCTAGTATCTTCCAACCGATGACATGATGGGCAGCATGGAATTGTAATTGGAAGGGCATTGGAGGGGGACTTGGAAAGATTACAGAAGAGAGAGAAGAGAGGATTAGACAAGCACAGAAATAAATACAGCAACTTCAGAAAATTACCTAATGCAATGCAGTTCTTGTGTCTTTATGATATTCAGGATCCTGGGCTTGTCAGTACAATGCTGCATACCTTTCAGTTCTGTTATAGAAATCTGCATCTGAGAATGCAAACTGTCAAAGCCAAAGGAAGCTGCTTAGGAAGATGTAGGCAGTTCATCTGACAATTCCTCCTGTTAATCCTGCTGTATATTAAACCATTTCTCCTTATCTTCAGATCTGTCAAAGCAGAACAAGTGATCAAACTTCAGGATGCTCGTCCTTATATCATGTGGCATGTGGCCTCACAGATGTGGGGGGTCTGTGATCTGCCTACGCCCACAGACCTTGCTTACTGTTCAGATAGCCTGTTTGAAGAATTGTTTGATGAGGTTCCCTTTAATTGGCATGGCATCTTCCACTGCCTGCAAATTCCTCTTTGCCATGTCAGATAGTCATTTATTCCAACAAGTGCTCAGGAGCTGCAGTTAGGGATTAAATCTAGCTGCAAGCACGTGCATCCTCTTGTTATGACTTTGCCTTCATCTTCTTTTCCTAATGCTGCTTTCACGTTATCTTTGTCTCTTCCCAGTCCCGCTTCCCTTTTCTTTACTTTTATTGCTGTTTTTCTTCTTGTTTCTGTTCCTGGAAACCATTTACTTCCTATCTCTGATTTGGAATAGATCTGTACCCTGTGCTCTCACTGCCAGCCTTCTTGCCTCTACCGGATGATTAGCAGTCTTTTCTAACCGTAATGTGAGTAGAATTTGGCATGCAGCAGAGCACTAGTCTTAAGGAGCAGACACTGCCCAGAGGGACAGCATGGGAAATGCAGTGAAGCCAGATGAAATCCAATATGAACGCTTGAGATCCAAGTCAGAAAAGGCAGATTTTAAAATGAAATACTGTATAGCAAGTGGGAGGAACAAAATTAATGACGTCTGTTTCCTTTAGAATGTAGGGTGGGATATATTTTTCCAGGTCTTAACTTTTTCCAACCTAAACAACTCTTAATTTTTTCTGATTTTTCTTATTATTCTAAATTTAAAGAGCTATTACAGATGAAAAATTATGTCACTCTAGTTGATCCAAGAGGGCAGCTGGAAGCTTAGAATCTTCTGATAGCTCCAATTAGGGAAGAAATTTGAAGTAATCTTGGTTGATGATAAAATCCTGTTGTGCTTGCACATAGGAGGAGGCATCAGCCAGCCAGAAGCAGTTTCCCTGTCCACATCAAGAAACCCCAACTAGCAGCACTGCCTACAGAACTCTCTAGGCTCCTCTTTGCTTACATAAACTGTGACTCACTCTCTTCTCATTTCTCACAAACCTCTGTTGCGCTTCCAAGCAAGATCCCGCAAAATCATGCTCTTAGGTTGGTTTCCTTTCTGGACTCATCTTTGTCTTCTATTTTTTTTTTTTTTTTTTGAGTTGTACTATGAATCTTTCAGATGTTTTGAGGGAGAATGAGAAAGCCAACACCAGGCATCCCTTTTTTCTGACAATGTTCTACTTTTTTGCCTTTACATGCTGCCCACATTTTATGGATGACATTCTGTCCCACATATGTCTTCTTTGTAATTTTATCTTTCTTTTAAATCTTTTGCAGTGATAGCACCCAAATTTTATCAGGAGAAAACCCCTATGTTTAGGTAAGATTCCTAGGCTGGAAGTGATGGGGTGTTTTCATCAATATTGTCACATTGTGCTATTGGCAATGACGTAATAGCTTGGCTAATTAAATTCTAGTAATATGCACTTACATGGCTGATCAGTACTAAAGCTATTCATTTTATATCATTTTAATCTTTAAAATGTTACAAAAGCTATTTGAAATGAGTGGCTTACTGTAAATGAATGGACAGAGACCACAGTCAATAAGTAAAGTGCTCATTCACCAAAGTGCTTTAGCAAGGTTATATTTTGTTAAAGATTTTGAAGCTGGACATAGTGTTGAACTGAAGCCCACCAGCCATTCCAGTCATTTATTTAGATTTTCTAAATGATCTGAAAAGAGAGTCAAACACCAGCAAAAAGGGTTGGGCAGAAAGACTGCCAGGCTAGGCCTTAGCGATCCCACTGTTACGTTTCAGGTGCCACTGAAGACAAAGTGCAGTGCATCAAATTATGTGACACACCAAAACGTCACCTTTGTCCTACATTGGCTTGCATGTGAATTGATGCAGTATATGGCACGGGACTTGTGATTCCCCCTAACAAGATGGAATGCAATTCAGTGTATGACACAGGCACACACTTAGATCATACTGGTATTGCTTTGAAGAGCAACCATTGGCTTGATATCTTCCTCAAGCTTCAACAAGTTTCCAGCAAAGTGAACAACCTCTTGCTGGTGACAAAGGATAGGGTAATACACAAGATAAAACAAGTATCAGCCTACAACATGTAACTTTTTAGGTAATGTTTATTAAACATTATCTTTGTTTCAAAGCAGTGCACTGGAAGGACATCCAAATGACTTTGAAGCTTCAAGGATAATTTTTGTGTTATATTTTAACAATGTGTTTTGTCACTATAGCTCGCTTTAAATTTGCTTCAAATATTAAACAGACACTGGCTATAGTAGTTAGCTGAATTGTTTATGGGATCAAAATCAAACTAAATGTTCAGAAAATTTTCAGCAAGACATTCCAGTTAATGAAAGCACCATTTGTGATGTGCTAAAACATGTATACACATAGGTATTGCCCCATTTATCAGACATGAGAGCTAATTACCTCATCCACTGCTATATTTCTTCCATCCTCTGCATTTCAATTCCCAATATTAACACATAGGTGGTCAAGCTGACCATCGAATAGCCTACATGAGCATGAATGCATTAAATAATTTAATGTTAGAAGAGTTTATTAAACTGCCACATTCTAATCAGCATGCGTACCTGCCTTCATTAATCTTGCACTGGTCCATGGTGTGTCTCTACAGCTGACATAGAGTGTGCTAATGTTAATAGGAGCTCTTAACAAACAGGATCAGTTAATCAAGGAAAATTTACTATTAGCCACATGACCATGCATACTGAAATCTAATTACAATCAGATTTAACCTCTTCATTACTGTATTCATCCAAATATTTTTGTTATCACTTGTGATACTGAAGTATGCCAAACTGAGACATGATTATATTCATTTGAACAGGAAATACTCATATTAACTCACTTTTATTACGAAGGGAGACTTTCTTTTTGCTATGTTTTCAGTGTATAATGTTAGATGTGTTATATTTATTGCAAAAAGCAAGAAGCCATGTACTGCTTTTACTCATCCAAGAGCTGGCTGCAGGTAATAATTGCTAAAATGGAATGTTGAAAAATGAACTTCAGTATTCTGGATAAAGTCAGATGGTATTTAGTACTTAGTAAATTGTCAGTTAGCACTGTATATGGTGGATATAACTTAGAATATACAGTGGCTTTAGCAGCTAAAGTGTTTTAAGTTCTTAAGTAACGTATTTCTTTCTGATATCAATTGAACCATATTATTTTATTACACTTGGCTGTTTTCATTAGATCTTGGACTGCAACTAAGCTCCATCAGTGGCTGTGATTCCTCTGAATCTGTTCATAAAATGTGAGAGGTTGGAAGGGTCCTGCAGACTTTGCTAGAGAAAGGGTAAATGGAGATTTTATTTTATTTTATTNAGAATTTAAGTCTTTCTTTTATTTGGAATCTGCATGATATTTTATCAGGAAGAGCAATATATTTTCAACTATAGTAGAGGGTAAGATTCGGAAGTATTTTAGGTTGATGAGAGATTCATTTGCAATGGCAGTTGATTGGCTGAGAAACATTGTACCACTTAATCTCTGCTTCATGGTAGAAACTGTGGGTCAGATAGTAGCAGTGGCATTTGCTGACTTTTGGGTAGGGACTAACCACCAGCCTGGGGGACACTATGAACTCTGCATTAGTCTCTATCAGTACTTGCATTTTGTCATCACAGAATCACAGAATATTAGGAGCTGGAAGAGGCCTCGAAAGACCATCCAGTCCAACCCCCCTGCCCGAGCAGGATCATCTAGAGTAGATCACATAGGAACGTGTCCAGATTGGTCTTGAATGTCTCCACAACCTCTCTGGGCAGCCTGTGCCAGTAATCCATCTCCATCCCACTCTTCCTCATCCTTTCTTCAGTTTTCCTCCTTCTTCTCCACTCTGCTGTTTAAAAGGAGATAAAGCTCAGGGATGGTTTGTTACTCCAGGAAATCTGCTTGTTAGAAACCTGCCTTTGATGCAGCCTGGTGCATTCCAGTGGCAAAAAGTAATTTTTGTGAGCTAGTGTGAAAGTCAGCCCCAGACAGGATGATGTTGCTGAGTCCAGGAAAGAGAGTGGATTTACTAAGGTGAATTTTTTTACTTTGGTTTGCATATTCTCCTGCGACTTAACTCTCTTCCCTTGCCTTTGTTACTCAGCTTTAGGTCAACAGCATTTTGCATTTTCTTCCTCTCAGTCCTGTTGTTTCACCTTTTGGCCTCTTGTCTTTCTCTCGGTGTCTTTTTGTACTTCTGTTTCTCATTTTGTTACCTTACTCTTGGGCTACTCTTCTGGACTTACTAGCACCTTTAATGCAAGGTGCATTAAAGCACTCCTTTGAGGCTGTGTGAGTGTTTTGAGCATGTTTTAAGCCTGTTCTGTGAAGACTTCTCTGTTACAAATAGGCCTTTTTATTTTTGCAACTGTAGGCTAACTTTTCTTACTGGGCTTGATAGATGGAGTCTTACATCACACATAAAGCTGGGACAATCAAATAGCTGGTGAGAGCAAGGACTGTTTTTCCCTAACCTATCTGATATCTTGTAGCATCATTCTGTGTAGTGATGGTTCAGCTTCATCCTTGATGAAAATGGAGGAACCCAATCAATTGAGCTTTTTATGCATGCCAAAGATGAGATGAGTCTTCATGTTTGCCCTGTCAGAGAAGCCAATTTTCTGCTAAACTATGCACTTCTAAGGCACGCAGTCGCAGTTGGACTGGAAGCATGGCTGTCACCCAATGGAGTATCAGATTGCTGCGATATACACACTCCGAAGGCATTGTGCACAGTTCCTGTTGAAGTTTGGGGAGAATGATGCTTTTGTAGGTCGCTGTCTAACTTGCAGAGAAATTGTAGGGTAAAGAGAGTTCTTCCCACCTAGATGTTATGTGGTTAGACTGTTTTTTCAGCATATCTCACACTCTAAATTATAACGTATTTAGGGACTGGTGCTCTGAACAAACCCAGTAACATTGTCAGGGCTAAACAGAGGAGTAAAGAACATAGTGTAACAAGAACAAGTTCTGAGTCTTCATTAGTAGAATATCCTTCCGCTGCTCTGTTTTCCTTTTGTACTTCTGGTGCTTTCAGTTGTGATTGCTATATCAAACTAACCACAAAGGAGAGCACTGATAACTTGCTAAATGTACAAATCCAGCATGGTAGAAGAATTTAATGCAATAGTGTATGACTCAAATGTAATGTAGTTTGGAAATGTCATATGATAATCCTACATAAAACCCTATTCATCAAAAGGCTTCTGCTGTCAGGTCATGATGATGCTTTGATTATTTTACACATTATTTACACTGGATAGAGTTAGAAGGCACATTCTATGCATGATTCAAGATGAAAAGTAATTCTTTAAAAGAGAGGGTGTAGTCTTTGTACAGATGTTAATTCTGATCATAGGAAAGGGAGGGGCGAGCACTAATAAAATTGGTCAGGACATAACAGTATTTTGAAATTACTCTTAAAAAACTGAGTGAATGTATAAGTCAAAGTATTTTTAAAAATTTAACACTACATTAAAGTAGCTGCCTGAGTTCTGTGACTGGGAATTTGTAAGCTAAAGGAGATATGACATCTGCTGTAATGAAATCAGGATGGCTAGAAAAAATGTCTGAAAAGGACCCAGACTGGAGAAAAGAAGGACAATTCAGCAAGATTTGTGGCATCATATATCATGGGGCAATACTGAGCTCATAGCAGCTACTTAACACTGGAAATGTGTGTTCATCAGTCCAACTGAATAAACAAAATCAAAATGGAAAGAGGGAGAAGCTGGACATGGAGTCCTAGTGCTGTGTGTACTGACCAGACCACTGTGAAAGGGGCAGGGTGCCTGTAGCAAGTTGTGTTTGGGGGAGAAGTCATGTGTTTGCTAAGTGATCAGTGAACCTGAGAGTGCTGAATAGCACTCACCACTTCTTCTCCCGCCTTTGCCTTTGCCTTTGCCTTTGCTTTTGCTTTGTCTTCCCCTTCCATTTTCTTTCCCCTTCCCTTCCCCACCCTGCACTGCATTGCACTGCATTGCATTTTAAAGGGCATGTTTTCTTCCAGCAGCTCCCTGCAAGGAGCGGATGATAGCGTGTTGTCTTGGATGATATGTGTTGTCCTGGAGATTCACTACTGGTTGTTTGGATTCACCCATCCTCTGTGGATTCCGTTGGTTCCCACAGGAGAAGAAAAACGTGGATGCAATTTCCCCTCACTTTTAAAGGATCTCTTCAGATTTAGTGTTTTCCTCTGTCCCTGGCTTACCAAGCGGAATCCTACCTACAGGCTTTTAAGTATTGGTGTTGTATTGAGGAAATTATCTTTTTTTCCATAAGGATTTAAAGTAAATATTCTTTATATAAAAATTCAATTTGTATTCTCTCTATCAGGAGACAGTGGCAAATTCAAATCATAAGCTTTTCCTTAATTGCATACACGGGTACCAATGGTCTACTGCCACACTTTACTGAAGAAAGACACTAAGAAGTGTTTGCCACTAAATATTGATGCAGTTTTATTCCTTTTTTATTATCATGTTTGCTGAATTTCCTACACACATCAAATAGCAGAGAAGATAAAACAGGGCATGAACAGTTTTAGAAAAGTGATGTTATAGGGAATTTGCTGAGGGAGCTGGAAGGCCAGATTAAAACATTTTCCAGACCTGCTGAGAGCTTATCTTAAAACATGACCAAGATAATTGTTTTATTTTCCTCCACTGAAACATCTGGAATAAGTTCCTAAAAGATAAGAAGTGTATGCACAAAGTGCAACTGCAGCATAGCGTTGCACTCCCACATAGCTTTTTATTTAATGTGCTTCAACTACCACCTGGCCAGAGATGAAAATTTAGTAAAACATGTTCAAGCTTGAAGAAGTGTTCAATCTTTTGCTATTCCCTACCACTCCTCACATGATTTGTCTCCTGCTTCTCTTTCTCAAGGGCTAAATGTTTCAAGGAATCACAGTTTCTAGTCAACAGAGTAACCACAACAAAGCTCTTCTGGAAATGAAAACTACATCCAGCCTCTTCTGCTTTTATCTGTAAATGAAACACACTCTTGTAAGCCTGTATCTCTTGTTGTAGCCTGTGATGTCTAAGGGAGTTAGGCACCCATTTATAAATCTCATCTTGGAAATCCCATCTGAAGAGAATTATTTTCTTATTCCTTATGATTATATGGCATTAGAAGATAAAAGTGTTTTCACTGGGGTAACTTATTTGTAGCGGAGCTTTCTGTTAATGAGAATATGCTCAGTGTCCTACACAGCCTGTGATTTGTAGACTGGAGATATAATTGCATACAATTTGAAAATATAGAAAAAAAATTAATTTCAGATTAATGGTAAACTTGTCAGGAAGAGCTTTGGAGACGGAAAGCTCTATCAGGACTTTTTGCAACAATATGACACAGGCTATTGGCACCAAATACATCTGGAAGCAGGATTAGAATACTTTGCTGGGTAATTCATGATCAGCTCCAGACATCCCTTTTAGGAAAAGCATATGAGAATGATGCAATGCTTGCAAAAACACACTTGTTGATTTTTAACAAAAGGGAAAAGGGAATAATTATCCAATTGTATTGAGTATATGTGACAGAGTGATAACTTACTTGATGCTGCAATCCTAACTGCACAAGTTCTGGTAGCAATAGATGTAAAAGGTTGTGGAGACCGGTGCCAGTTTCTGAGCTGTTCTGTTACAATATCCTTATTCTGCTAAAATTTAAAACTGAAAGCTGAAGTATTCCACATTGGGTGATCTCATCACTTCGTAAGACAGGAGTCTGACTTCCACTCCTTCAAAAAGAAAGACATGCCAGCAGCAATTTAATGCCTTAGGTGCAGCTGGAATTTACCACCAGAATCATTGTTTTCAAGTTTTTTTTGTGGACTAAATGCAGTTTCTGTGACTGCCTCCTCAGCTCCTGAAACACTGCAAAGAAGAAAGGAATGAATGAGCCAGAAGGGGTACTTCAGCATCTTCTCTCCCAACCTTTTTATTCACCATCAGAAAATTATGACTTAATAGCAACAAATTCTACAGGCTTACTTTTTTTTTAGTTTGTCAACTGCTCAATTTAAGTCAGAATATTTTCAAAACAATATTTCATAATTTTAAAAATAAATTATTTCATTGTATTTTAAGAAAGTTGGCTGCCTGAGACAAAACAAAGTGCTCCTTTAGTGCTGAAATGCTATCTAAAATTTGCATGTGATCTAAACCAGCCATTTGACTTTTTGGCTTGCTGAGCATTTTATTTGATTTCAGGCTATTCCAAAATTAATACCTTTTCATCCAAGTCGTTTTAACTGTGGATCACTACCTTTTCTGCTAGAAAGAAACAAAGAGAAGACAAATATAGAGATGAGGCACATTGGAGTTACCAAGAGTAACAAATGTTCATAGAAGTGTGTTTCAGAGTCAAAGACAGACGTTTCAGGTCATGTGTTCTGCAGATCTCAAAGGCGAGAAAGCTCTGCCTTGACTCAGGGTTTTTCTGAAAGCTCATTCCTGGATCCAAGTAGAGTTTTGACATGATTATAATTCAATCAGACGATAATGGTCCCATCTGGCAATAGAATAGCAAGTCAGCCGAGACTGATGAAGGTGACATTTTACCTTCTCCAAATTCTTCATTCAATAGCTCAAAGGACCTATAAATTTGATATCCATCTCTTCCTCCTCACTTTCTGGCAGCATATCCAATTTTCAGTCCTTTCCTTTTCCCTTTTTTGGTTTGTTTTTTTTTTTTTTTGCTAAGACTATTCCTACATTTCATCTCCTGCTGAATGTTGTAAAAGCTTGCTTATTTCCTCACTCTTTGTAATCCAACAACTTTTTCCACCTTAGGTTGCCAACATGACAGCTGCTTATCTGTGTTTTGACTTTTTAAGTGTTGTCTTGTCTTTTTATCCCTAACTAGAGAAGGAATTCAGTATGAGCTTGGCTGCATCTATACCATTTCTGCAGCCCTTTCCACAGGAATGAGGAAAGCGCAAGAAAGCCAGCTATGATTTTTAAAACCAATGCAGACTTTCCCACAGGTAGCTTAAATGCCATTACTTGGCATTGCATTGTTTAGACTGGCATTTAGTATCTGCATACATTAGTACCTTGTGCTTAATTAAAGTAAACAATGATTAAAAGTCTGATGATGCTTCGTAATTCTATACCAAGGTCTGTCTCACAAGATGAGACTGTAGCTGCAGACTGTTTTCCTCAGGAGTGAGGTTTTCATGTGAGGTTCCTTGTCTGTGCTGTTTGGTTCTTTTTGCCATTTTGGGTGTGCCCACACCTCTGTCTGTAAGGAAGCTGTAAGCCTTGGAGATAAGGAGGGAGGGAGGGCTTCAATCCAAACCATTGTGGTATCTCATTGACAGATCATTCCCTTCCCCTCTAAACAACTGCCAGTGTAAACATGAAGGCATGTGCATATAGGAGTGGGAAGAGGCAGGGGGAGTATCTTAGGGAAGGGCCAGGAACTCCTAAACTGGCTTCATCGCTGACAGAATTGATAACCATGAAAGGTTAATATATGGTAGAGAAGGATGAAGTATTTGGGATCTTGCAAAGCCAGAGACAGAGGCAGCTTATCTTGCTTTAGCAACATTCTGTGTAGGTTTCTTGTGGTGTTGGTCATTGTCCACCCAAATGACACACTCTTGAAGACCACAATTACATCAGTCTGCAGTACCCTGCAGATTTCCCTAAGAATTTTTCAAGTAGCTCTCCTAGGCTTTATTTTCTGTGCGCTGGCAGCAACAAACGTTGCAGCAGGTTTTTCTGTCTGACACCTCTCGCTCATCCTGATCACTGTATTTGTCGACACACAGATTTGTTTTTTCAAATCTCAACTTCAATCGTACTCACTTCATCATCTCTGAAGATTGTTTGGCAGTCATCTTGGCTTGGTTTGGTTTGGGTTTTTATTTTAATGACGCTTCGACAGAGATCATTGAGTTTCAGAAAAACAAACATCCCTTCCTTCCTATCCAGAGAAACACATTGGAACCCAACAGAATAAACCTCCATCTTGTAGGGTCATTTGATGAATAAACAAAACATGTACTCAGTCCATACTTTGCTGGAACTTATCTTTACTTCTAACATCCATCCTCTGCCAGATTTTGTCATCTTCATTTTACTGAATGGAATTATATTCCTCCAGTCATCCTTTACATCCTAATAGAATTATGAAAGAGCATGTGTTTCTGTGCTGTGCATATGAGTAAAAGTGCTATTGGTCTGTTGCTGCCAGTATTGTCAGGGGGTTTTCCTCTTTGCATTGACTCTTTAGCCAATATAACCTCATAGACTTTTAAAATGGTTTAGGTATGATCCTACTTCTTTTATATTAACCCCATACAATGAAACTTTTTTTCCTAAGCAAAATATTGTAGATTTTTTAGTGTTGAGTCAGCAGCTCTGAAATACCAAAAAAAAAAGCAACATTTCTTCATTTAGTCCGTAGTCCTATCAGAATGTATCTGGTACTAGATAGGGGAGGAAACAGTCGAAATGGACTGGGAGTTTCTCTTTTGTCTGCCCTTTGTAAAGATGGTTTTCAGGAAAGGGGGAGGATAAGTGCTTAGGCTGTGGGATTGCAAGTTCCACATTCCTACTCTCAAAATTTAGGAGATTGCTATAAAGATTGCCCTCCCTGTGCTTGGTCTTGTTCCCACACTCCTGATGTTGACACCATCATCTGCCTGCCCAGACTCCCCCTTATCTGCAGCAAAATGCAAATCTTGTTCAAATGATGATAGTGATCTCTCACCAAATAATAGCTATTTTGTTGCAAACCATCAGTCATGTATCCCCTGTGCCCAGTGTTGTCACCAGATAGAATAGGATGGTCAAAGCAGCTCTCTTAAAACTGAGACATTTAGGTCAAGTCTAACACTGAAGCCTGGGTTCAAAGAATGTCTGAAGGTAAGTTGACATCTCCGTGTTTAGAAACCTTCATTCTATGTGTGAACAGAGAAAATTTGGGGAGCATGGAGAATCTGTCCAAAAAGCAGTGTTAGGAACAGCATGTCTGCTGATGCAAGGATCTTCTTAACAGTAACTTTCCTAGCAGCAGCTTAATGTCATCCCAGGAGTAGCAGCATAATGTTGTCTGGGCACATCCTTCCTGCCTGGTCTTGTGCTTCACCCCTGGACACAGTGCTGGTCAGCAGACAGCCCAGGCCCAGCTGCCCACCCGCAGGCAGGGTGCTGTTTCTCACTGCCTGCGCTGCTGTTTGCTGTCGTTCTTTGACTTCTGCCCATTCCTGCTGCTGTGCATTTGGGAAGTTAAGAATAGTACATGTCCTCAGTGGAATTCACTGAGCTCTTCTGCGATCATCTGAGATGTCAGTAAGGACATTCCCACACCCCATCAAAAAGCATCTCTCTCTGTCTCATACTACTACAGATCCCTCCATGTGCGCTAGATCTTTCTGCAAACTCTCCTCAGTAGTACAAAAAGGCTCACTGAAGGGAATACAGTTTAGATGTCATGCAACTTGTAGTTGCCAAAATCTAGTTGCAGTGTTTCCCTTCCCTCAGAGTTTGTTTCTGTGTCCAGCCAGTTCTGAATCTGTGCATTTTTATGTTTGCTCTCCACATTGCCCACAAGGTGGTGGACAAAAAGGGAATTCAAATGGAAGTCTTCCTAGAGCATTTTCCCTAAGAGAGCTTCTGCCGTTCTGGGAATAAACTTTATGCCGAAGAAGAAATGTGGTTGCTTGTCCCAGTTCAATATCTAGTAAAGTTTGGAACTGTAGAGCTTGAAGCCATAGTGCCTTTCTATCCCAGCCCAAAACCAGCATAACTTTTGATCTGCTAATGGTTATATTCTGCTTCTTTACGTTGAATTTAACCAATATGGCTGCATTTCAGTAATCTGTAATGACAATAGTGCCATCCAAAATATTCTTTTAAAATAGTCAGATATAAACTTAGGCCTGTACATATAAGGGAAAACCCACTATTTTCTGCCAGCCAGAATCTATTTCCCACTTGGTAATGGCTCATTCAATATCAGCTGATGCATTCACTGCAGTGGGTTGTTGTTTCAGTTTATAAGGAATTTGAAAGAATGCTTTTGCCATACAGAATATTATCAGTAACACTGAGATCTCCAACATTCCTCCCCAAGGCAGCCAGCCATATTTATAAATTGATGTGATCTCCTTGCTAAGTAGTCGTTGAGGTTTGCCTTGACTCACTAGTCTCAGTAGTAAGAAAGTGGACTGGTAATTTAGCTTCTCTCTAATTTCTGACTATCTTGACCTCTACACTTTCTTTTTACATTATTGAGCTAGCATGGTATTTTGTATGCACTAAGTAATACAGACAATAATTGTGTATCTGTATTAAAATAGGGAGACATTAGGGTTTTTTTTTATATAATTTTATTACTTTCTTTCACTGTGCGTCAAAGTTCCACACAGAGAGCCTGTTTTTACTTAGGATTTTTTTCTTTTTATTAACCAGAACTTTTCAACCTTGTGTGATCTCTTTACAATTCCCTTTAGAATACATAATTGTGCTCGATCAATTTGTTAAAGGCTTTTGAAGTGTTAAAAAAGCTGCATTAAAATTATTTTCTTTCAGGTTTTATGTTAATGAACATAGGTGCTATTCAAAGCAAAGTCAGTGTGTCAAGGGAACTTTAGTTAAAGTTATTCATACATAAACTAAAAAAGGAAACATCTTTAGTGGAGGAAAATACATTTAATAAGTAAGTGCGGCACACAATTCCTCCTTTCAAAAATGTCAGTTCATATTGAACCTCCATTCTAGATATCTTACAATTACTTTGTCAACAGAAGGTAGAGTAGTGATGGATGATACATTGGTTCTTGAAACCAAACTTTCTGTGAGTTACTTAGGCTGAAACTAAGTGCTTTTACATTCCAGTCTTATTGATGATAGTGGTTTTATATTTATCACCCTGTCATTTCAGTTGACTGTATCAGCCTCTTCAGTGCAGGAATATGGACACTAATGGAGGTGTGTCCTTAGTGCTCTAAAGGGTCACAGATTCATTCCACTAACACGTTTGCAGCCCTGTTATAAGCTCAGAAATTGTTTTGCCATTTAAAACAATAATCTGCAGCTGTAAATGTATGAGGCCTGTGAAAAACGGCTTCTTACTGGTCTTTTTAGATTGTGCTACCTGTTTGACACTGAATATGCTTCTTTCAACTTTCACTAATATAATGTTACTGTTTTGCAACCTGCCCTATAATAGAACTCTACCAGGGCCTTGGGAGTCCAGGATCAGATTGCAACATTTATTTATAAGAAATTCTGTCAAGAATCAATAATAGTCTTGGGTCTCAAGTTCCTTCTTTAATAATACTTTGATATGATTTGTCACAAGCTAGCCCACAGTATCCACCAGATTTTATTACTTAGCTTGCAGCACAGTCTCTCATCTTTGAGTCATGAGATCAGCCATGGGGACACCTTTAAAAAGCTATATTCTTTACTGTTTGGTTATTACAGAAAGTCTATATTACTCAATAATATCTTTTATAAGGTGTGCTGTCACATCTTCACATAGATGTTTAACCTCGATGTAGATATACTGAATGCCTGGAGGCCATTTTAGTGACATGGACATTGTTTTTCATGATTGGATGCCAAATGTATCAACAAAAACAACAGAAGTTGGACCTTATTTTCACAGCTTGGTAGTTCTGACTGAATCTCATACTAACTGTCAATAGCAACTAAGATTTTATTTAGAGTGTAGAGTGTAACATTTTTATTACTTGAAAGTAGTAGAAATTCTGTGAAAGCAATTTAGATTACTTTCCACTGTAATATCAGTTCCTTAGGTTCTACTGTGTATGTCAATAAACAAGACCCTACTGTGTCACTCGCATACAGTGGTTCTAAATATCTAATATTTATCTCAGACCTGAAATTCAGATAGTTACAGTTGGCATTTACTTATACACTTTACAAAATGATTTATACGTATGGTTGACTTAAGGTACGAAATGCACAATTAAATGGCATTTTCAGTAAAGTCTGTTAAAAAAGTGTTTTGAGTGAATACAACCTACTCAACCTGTGAAATTCAGACCCTCCTCTTCCAATTTTGTCAAATTAAGAACTGAGGACTCATAGAAGAGGGCAGTGCTGTGCTCTGTGCATCTTGCGTGCCATCAGTCACGCACATGAGTAGTATCAGTAAAACAAATAATAGATAAACATGTGTTTAAATTTTTTTTCCAAATATGTATTTTGAAAAACATTAATGCTTATAATTTGAAATATATTAATTCTTAAATATTTTCTGTTAGTAATAGGAATTGCTCAGTGTATAGTCCTCTGCATTTGTATGTTCTTTCAATTTTCTCTGCAACCGTGTTGTTGGCAGAAAAGGAAACCTTTATTTAGGGCATTGTTGAAAGTTGAGATTTTGGGGCCAGGCAGGTTTTCTTCAGGATAGAGGCATTCATGTTTTTCAGTACTGCTCATAGTGAGTATCTTAGAAAGAAGTAGGTGTGGTGATTTAATTTTCAGAGATTATGTCTCCCAGGTTTATAATTTCTTAAAGCCTGTGCCAGTAAAACTTACAAAGCAGGCAGGTCTTTGTGAGAGTCAGTCCTCATGTATAATAAAGGTCCATGGGCCCGTTTGAGCTCAGAGCTAAGAATGAAAAATATTAATAGATCCATAGAAGGGTTTAATGCACATAATTCAAAACAAAAATAATTCTAAATTCTTTATTAAGACCAAATATTAGATTTTGGATTACAGAAAGGCAGTCTTGAATTGACTCAAGAAATTTCCAGTGCTTTATTTTGGAAATGTGATATTTTCATTAACTGAAATAATTCCAAGACTAAAAATACATGTTGGCTAGACAAAAAATTTTAACCATGAAAAATTAAGATTATTTCTGTAATGAGAATTCAGTTGATAACTGGAGATACTTCTTTCAAAAATCTTTCAAGTTATCCTAAAATGATGTTTAGTAGTAGATGTAATCTAAAATGTAGTAATTCCATAATACCTGAAACATTGTATGAGTTTCACAAGTTGTTCCAATTTCTTCCAAGAGCCTTAGAAAAGAAGTCCTCAGGAAGTATAGCAATGCATAGTATTCAGTTCTACTGTTCATTTTCAAGAACCCTAGTCAGTTAATTTTGAAGCATTTAAAAGATTGCTGTCTAATTATGTCACTGATGGTTGATTTGTATTGAATGGATGAACTAGAAAGATGAAGAATATATATTCCAGTGGATATTTTGGAAAAGTTAATGTATTTGGTGCCACTAGGGAGTTCATATATACATGCACACACACGCGTGCATACACACACACACACACACACACATAAAATAAACAGTGGAGCAATTTTACTTACATTTTCTAGTTTTAGAGCTGTAAGTAGCATAGTCTAAATTTCAAATATCTGAACAATCTACCTGCAGGTAGCATTGACATAAGTAAGAAAAAATATTAAAAAAAAGATATTGAAAAAAAGTAAAAAAGAAATGGTATAAATTAGATCTGGACTTGAACATTTACTATGTAAAAGAAAGGAGGAGGGAAAGTCAGGAAAGCTGTGGAGCTTATAAAAGAAAAGGGTTAGAGCTGGGCATTTCATTATTAAAATGTGAGAGGAAACTGACTAAGTTTCATAAACTAATCTGTACTCTAAATTGGTGAGAAACAGAGAACATGTTAGCCCTAGACCTGTAATCTCTAGCTTGACTTCAAGCCCAGGGATTGAATCTGTCTCATCAGAACAATTGATACATGCCCTGCTCTTCTCCTTACAGCTTATTGCCCTCCCTGAGGAATGTAAGGAAATGCGCTCATCATAGGGCCAAAATGGAGATATGAGTTATGACATGACCTGATTTACATCTACCATGTCTCTGCTTAGCAAGTTTTTGTTTTTTTCAACAGCATCCTCTAAGCATGTGTCTAGAGAAAGGCCACGTAGCTGTCCTTTAGTGCCCAGAGAAAAGGATGTGTTATTAGATGCATCTAGAAAGCTTCCCCTTCCCAACAGAAAAAGGTTGTCATTTACTAACATGCCTATCAACTCTGCCAAACTATTGGTTTTCATTCTGCTCAAGTTTCCTGCAGTGTATTGAACATCCTCCTAATGAGATCATGGCACATGCTTACTTTTGCATATCTTTACCTAGTGAACTAAAAAGCAAGAAGGGATAAAATGAAGAGTTAACCAGTTTCAGCATTTTAAATGTATAAATGTATAATGCACATGTGCATACTTTTCAGAATTAGTATCAGAGTCAATCTGCTCAAGATCCTTCATTGCTACTGGTTCTAGAGACTCTTACTAAGCCACTCACTCCAATGTACAAACCTCATCAGACAAACTCAGGATTCTGTATGTCTTTTTTCCTTGATCTTTGTTATTTAGCGGTCACTGGCTATATACAGTGTCATTAACTCTAACATAATAACAGGTTCTGTAAAAGCCCCTCAAATTCAAACCAAAACAACATGCATAGATACTAATTGTGTGAGCTTCACGATTCCGTGAAATTTATTGTTTACAGGCATCATTAGTTTTATTGGTAGCACAGCAGCTGTGGCAGAGGTCTATTTAGCGTGTGATGGGAAAGCAAAGGAAAGTGTTAACTTGGGTTTTGATCTTATCAGCTTCAATCACTTCCATAAATCTGTGTTCTAGAAATGCATCTAAGTTTGTCCTAACTTTCCTGGGAAGCCCATATTTCCCTCTAGTCCCATCAAAGTTCACTTTATTAACCCAGGAGTTATAGGTTTCAGTAGAAATAAATTCTTTTAGAAGCAACAAAATGCACTCATCGGGCATTCCACCAGATTCTCTGAAAATCTCATTCTTTTGTGTAGGAGCTACAGTTTGTACACTTACCTCTGGCAGCTGCTCCTCTCAGGTGCATTTGCCATCTCCTGCACCCATATCTAGACTGGTGATGCTCATGTATTCGTCAACCTGCATTTGTATTCACATCAGCTCACTTGGGCACATAATTCACAGAGGCCAAAAGAAATGGTTGCCATTTTTTTGAACAGAACTAGGACACAAAAAAAAAAAAAAAAAGAAGCAGAGGAAAAGGCAGGTTTTATACTCCTGGGAATTTGCAAGAATACTGAATCATGAGGGAGAAAATATAATGGGATTTACCATGGAAGAAGAATCCTAAATCCTGCATGCTCATCATTGGCTTTCAATTGAGCAAAATAAATAGTCATAGTTTAGGTAATGGCTTGTTTGTGGTTTTGTTCCAGTTATGCCTTGTGGTAATATTATTTTCTTGCTTAGAAGTAGAAAAATGCCTTTGAAAGGGTGATCCTCCTGTGTAATCATTTCGATTGCTTCTTTAGCAGATTTACCTAAATTTGCCAGATCTGTTGACTGATCTTTTTTGATGTTTTCTTAGGAATCTGGACACTGCCTATGTGATGTTTATAACTCTTGTATGTATATCTCTTTACTTGTTATATGGCTCCTAAAGGGCCACTTCAGAGTTAGATCAGCTGTTCTGGCCTTAGATCTAAAGAACAGCATCAGTTAACAGGTTTTGACACTCTCGGTAACAGGCATTGGCTCGCAGTTGTTGAATATTTACTTTCTCTAATCTGAACAAGAGAACTGCTTGATCATGAGATGAGAGTTTGGTCAGGGCTGCAGGGAGACTCTCAAATTAAGAGTCTGCAGAAAATTACAATATAATCCTGTGATGAGCATCTGCTCCCCCGTGGAACAAAGTGGGGGAAAGAAAAGACAGCAGAACAAGGAAACTTAATTTGAGCTGTTTAGTCTGAAACTAAGTGTAGGTATGACTTTAGTCCTTTTTATTTCTAAAACTTTAAAAAAAACCTCTTACATTTGTGTAGCCAATTCCATTTCCCTCAAAGAAGATTGTGACATCATGGTGGCCACAGAGGGAATGTACGAGCAAATGTACTCTGCACTGTCTGTAGAAAGCAATATAGCTACAGCAGCATGCAGCTGTATACTTATATGGCTGGATTACCTCCAGAAGGTAAGAGAGCTCATTTAGATTTAGCTCCAGGATCTATATATTACTTTGGACTGTTCTATAACAGAAGATAAACCTAGCACACCCTGGAGGGATTAACATGGTTGATAATCAGGCATTTCTGTAACATTATCAGCTCAATTGAAAAATTTCATTGTAGGAACCAGAAGATTTGTGAGTTCACATTGGAAAGAAGAGAGACAGGGAAGGAAGGTACAGGCCAGCTCCATCTCAGTTCCATCTACAACTGTGAGTACTTGGGAAGTGAATTCAATCCACCAAGTTTGACCTGAAATGAAGATTACCCTTGTGCTTGCTGGGACACTACTGCACGATGATTTTGCATTAGGTTGTTCACCACATAGATAAACATGGAAATTCTTAACTCCTCCTGAAAGGAAATCACTGTATTAGGATGCTGGGAACACAGCACTGGAATGTGCACTTCCAGTAACTCATTCATTAGCACTGAACATCCAGAGGAGGAACATGCTCATTGCACGTGGACAGACGTGGACCATTAGGCTGAAGCTTTTCACTAGTTGGTGTTTTGACATGGACAGACCTTGTCCATAATATTAGTAACATATAAATTGAAAGAATACACACTCCAATCAGGGCATTTTCCCAAGTTTGTGCCAAGATCTAAGCCATGCTGTACCTCAGAACTGAGCACTGGAGTGGTTATTAATTTTTCCCTGTAATTCTTAATAAAATTGTATTGCAGCATGTAAGCAACAAGGGTCTCTTTGATAATTTACCCACTGCAAGTTCAAATCCATGTTAGTGAAGGGAACTGTCTGTCTTATATTTCAAAAGTAATGAATTCAGATTCTTTTGGGATTGTAATTTTATTACAAATTTTGCATATCTTGTCTTGTTATTATTTCTGGGTCAAATGGATCATTATATTGATTGATCAACACTTAGTTTGTTATTATCCATAAGTACTCAGCAAATAATGAAAATACCTTGTTACTTTGTTAAAGAGTGAACAAAAGAGACAGCATTAGGTTACATTTTAAATTAATTTTTTGTATACATGTAGATCAAGCTTGTATATCTCTGGAGCTTTGGCTGGCCTCTCAAACATCTGGTAGGAAAAGTTCAGTCGTAAAATTATTCAAATATACATACATATACACATATATGTCAAGGCCTGCATTTTTACCAGTGTTCGCTGTAAATATAAACAACACACAGGGCAGTAGGTTTTATGATAATGCTGTAAGTTAATGATACTTAGTGCAGCAACAAACCTTTGACGTTGCCATACCAGTCAGGTGGTTCTGTAGCATCATCAGGTCAATCTAAAAATCAAAAAACATGGAGAGCCATTTTAATAACTGGTACTTTCAAGCTTGAAAGAGAAGAAACCAGTAATTTAGTTGTATTTATCTGTATTTATTGATTTATGATACTTCCTCTTTTTAAAGTTGCAAGTGATTTTCTTGGCTTCATTAAGCACCTTTTCTCCTCACTTCCACAAACTGACATCCCATACAACGTAGAAGAGAAGCACGGAAACACAGCATGCAGTACATGTAATGTACATATAGATATATATTATACTGTTAGTTACAAGTGTTGAAGGAAAGATGCTGGACCTTACTTTCAATCATTCTTAGTGCATTCAAATAAATTTGAAGATTATAACAGCAGAAAAAAAAATGTTTCGGAAAATTTGGAGCATTTTTCCCAGTTTGTGTAACAGGCAAAGAAAGTACCTTTAAGAAAATCTACAAATTAATTGTTCTGTGCCTCGGGTTGCCTAACTACTGCCTAAAGTAGGAACACTCTTGCCATGATACAGAGCGGAACTGACAAGAAAAAGACCTTTTTTCTGTCACTGTTGTCTTACGCGAACCAGAATTAGAGGCATGAAAGATTAAAATGGCTGTTTTATATGTTGTACTGATAATGCTGTTTAAGGCATATCAGTACATACCATGGTTTCTTTTCTACTGAGCGAGTCTATGGGTTTGCTCAAATTGTACAAGGGGTTGTTCATGAACAGCAGCACCAATAAATGTAGTAGGTTTGCACACTATATCCCAGTTACCTATGCTTCTGCACCAAAACAACTCACTCTTCCTCTCTGAGTGTATTCCATTGTGTGATGTGCTTGCACTTGGAACTTAAATTGCTTCATATGTCTCATAAATCTCTCCACAGTATTCTTGACTAATTACAATTGGGCAAGCTAACGTATTATGGTTGGCGCTCAACAACCCACAGACTGCCCAGCTGAGAGGCCAATAGTCAACAGAACTGTTAAATTCTTAGTTGAAACCTTTCTTCCATGTAAGCACTAATTTGGCTCTTTCTTTACTACCCAGGTGCCAGTTTTCGTGAAACTTAATGGCTGACTTATATCCTTAGTTTCTACAGTTTTGCCCCCTCCTTAAAAGAGGGGTACTGACAGATGGATGAAAGAGCAAACTGCAATGGTATGTATTTTTTCCTTTGAAAACCAGGCTACGATACATGAAGTGTCACTCACAAACTTATAAAATATCAAACAAACCTCACAAAGTTATGTGACAAACACCACTCACTAAGTTATGAAATACCTTATAAACATGAAATATTGTATAAATATAAAAGGCGAAACTCTGATTTATGCCAATAATCTCTTCAAGCTCTAATGTTTATCTAATGGATTCAGCTACCAAAAATTATTTCATATACTAGAGAAAGCATTATAATTTGGGACTCACCTGTGCCATTATATCAAATCTAAAATCAGACTTTGGAACATTCCATGTTGGTTGATACTACGTGCTTTTAACTAAAAGCTTTTCCTTTCACTTTACATCAACAGAAGTGGAACAATTAATGCTTCAAAATACAAGAGAGGCTTTTGTTCTTGTTTAAATTTTTGTACCTTAGCTTGAAAGGTATCTTGAGCTCCTTTGAAGTTTTCCTTTAATATACTGCACCCAAACCACTTCTTTATAAGAGCCTCATTTAACTTTTACATTTTAAAGATCTTTCAATGTAAGCCCAAATGTAACAAAAGAAAGTGGTAATTGTTGAAACAGGCAGAGTTGTTGAATAGTGTAGACACTGAATCTTATGGAAGCCACATCCTAGAAGCATCCTGTGCAACTCTGGCTCTGGTAGGTCACATCGCATAGAATTTTCTTCATGCACTAGACTAATGTTTTCTTGAATTATTAATCAAGTTTAATAATTCACAGAAACCCCAGTTCCACAAAGCTTGTGTGGCCCCTTGCATAGAGCCCCACTTCCTGCGAGAGGCATTCCCTCAGAGGTCTGCTTGTGCAGTTCTCACACACAGGCTTAAATGTCAGTTCCCTGTGAAGTCAGTTGTTAGACTTCTATAGATTTCACTGGGAATTGGATTGGACTGTACATTCTTTGATAAAGTATTGAGTTTTCTGCATTTGAAACCAGCTACCACCCAGCCGACAGTAACAGGAAAAACTGAAATGGAAATTTCAGATTTTAGTGAAGCCACTTAGGACTTCAGGCAGAAGGTCAAGACAGTCAACACTGAGGAATAAAGGGTTGTTTGCAATTAATCCCAATACTGCTGCAGCACTCCCAATGACTACATAGTGGTATTCCTGCCAAAGAGCCAGGCAGAGTATTGAGTAGAACCCACAGAAGTTGGGAACATTTTCATACCCCTACTTTATTCCCTGAATTCCTTGTGAATAATTTCTGGTATAGTCAGTGTACAGTGTATTTAATTTTATGTATTAGAAATTTGCGATTTCAGATTTTGATGCCTGTCTGAGGGTCTGATATGGTCATCAGGAGTGCACAAATGTTGATATCATACAGTGGTTTATGAAACACAAGCTCATCATGCCTGTATTTCTTCTTGGATTTGTGCTTCTGCCAGTGTTGCGGGAACTCACATGCCATTTCAGACCTTTGAAAGTCTAATTCTCATGCACCATACTTTTTTTCTCTTTCTGAACTGGGGCAGATGTCCGTTTCTGTAATAATTTAATTAACACTTTGTAATAATGATGCATTAATTAATGTCAGATTACAATGGAAATGCTACAGAATTACACTTTATATCAACATTAATGCAAAACGAGTTCCTCCTGGATAATATTTCTTACAGAGAATACAAAAAGAGATAATACTAATTAGGCCATCAATTTAAATTTACCATAATTTCAATCCATGTCACTTATCTGTTCTGTAGCACAAAACCTTCTGTTCTGCCATACACTTTTTGCTGCACTGATATCAGCCAGACTGGGAGTCGTTTCCTAGTGTGCATTCTGATACATCATATATACTCTTGTACTATAAACTTGGCTGTGTTCTGAAGGATTGAACTTCACAGATCAGCTATAGGCTTAATAATTTGACTTAGATATTCTGTGAGTGGAGAAACTTCACTGCTAAAAAATGCCCTCACCAGAGGTACAGGTTTTGTATCTATGTGTCACGAGTGGCTCATTAGACTGTAGCACACCGTTTAGGTTATTCTGATTCTTCTTGGAATGGCCCAAGTTTGCTGCTGCAGATGCAACATCTGCAAAGCCATTCTTTTGTGAGCTTTCTTATTTTAACTGCTTCATACAAGAATGCAAGGCAAGTAAGTGACCCAGGTTTCTGTTTCCAAGTTGCTTCAGTTTCATGTTCCCACTTCCAAGAAAGAAATGGTTTATTTAAAGCATGTCTGATCTCACTTGAACTTTTTTCTTTATGACCATCACCTAGATGCTGGCTTTTGTACAGGCAAGAAAAGAGGATTAAAAAGATAATTCTGAAATGCAAAACATGAAAGCAGATAAGATTACATTTCAGTTAATATCCAAGAAGTATGACTTTCCTCTCTGTCTCCCCTCCTGACTCTGGCAGTCTGTGTGGAACCTGCTGGGTCACCAGAACTTCAGGCTCCTTCTCCTTCAGCACCCAAGAGAGTCAAGCCAGTCAGGCTGGCTTGCAAGCACTGGTGTTCATTTGAAATTCCTAAGGCCTGTGGCGAGTCAGCTGCACTTCAGTTCAAAACATGTAATGAAAAGTAGTCAAGGACCTGGAAGTCTTGGCTGTACCAGCACACTCAGAGTTTGAGAGTTCTTCATCCACCATTAAGAACTCTTTTGGAAATTATCAAAGGAATGTTTTCTTCACAGATGGTAGCTGTGAGAAACTATAGAGTATTGAAAGAGTTGAAAGAAACAAAACAAACACATAGATGGTCCTGCTTTATAGAAAAGTGTTTCAGCCTGGATAACAGCTCAGGGAATTCCTTTCCTGGTATGTTGTGTATCTTTCAGTGGGGGCCATTCTTTTTACATAGATACTTTGGGTGAAGTGTATGTAATGTAAAGGACAAGAAATCAGTATCCAGTTAAATGGTGTTACCCTAAAGCAGGAGTTATGTGGGATTTGGCCATCACACATCTAGTATTCTGCACCAGAATAAATTTCACATGTTGTACTCCAGCTTTAACATACCATTTTCCCTAGAGACAACCACTCTGCTCTCTCTACCACATGGGCAAATTGAGTTATGCAACAGCTCTTCATTGCAGAATTTATTTGGAATTTAGAAAAGGTCAGCTATGTAAATCTCTCTAATTTGTTTTATCAAAATGCCTCTTTATTTGGGACAGTTCACAATAACTGGCCATCACTGCACAGGACTGTTTAAAGAATATATAGTTAGGAGTAATGAAGCAAGTGGATTTTTTAAAACAGGAAGTTATTTTCTGAGGTGCTGTTAGATAGTGGAATAGTCTTTTTGAACTACAGGAATCCTTCATCACTAGATGGGCTTACGACTCAATGCAGAGAAGAAAATGTAATAGAAAATGTACAATAATGGCATGGGCTGAACTACCGTTGATCCCAATATTCCAGAATTATGAAATCTCACAATGGTTTTCTATCTCTAACTTGTGTGAGGACTAGCAAAGAAAGGCTTTTGTAGGTCAGGACTCAAGCAAATATAGAAGAACAGCCTTGTATAGTAAAACAGGCTTTCACTGAGTAGCAATTTACTCTATGCCAATCTACACTGTGCTTTCCCATCTTGAGTGCTATTAATCTCTTACTTTCACAAGCAATGAAGTATGTTCAGAGAAACATAAAGAAAAAATGAAGATTATTTTTAGATTTTATAAGTAACATCAACTAGAAACTAATTGGATTAAATATTTTAGTATAAAAATAGCACTCTTCTCCAGACTTTTTCTTTAGGTTGCCAGTTTTAAATATGTGTTTTTCTCTGTTTAAATCTTCATATTTTATTTTTCTCTCATTAAGTTATATGGTCTCAAAATGAAGAACTTCTAATTTTTTAGATGATCTTAACCCTTCATCACTAAAAAAGTTATCATGGAGATACAAATAAAATATTTTAGCTTGACAGCTATCTGATGGTGCTGTGTTCAGCTGAAACTACAAATTAATATCTACCAGGGACAGAAATAGGGTTGGATGTCTCCTTGGAAGGTGACATCTTTGTGGAACATAAAAATCTAAATGTGCAGATGTCAAGAGTTAAGTTCAAGTATTTCAGTACCCACATATTTAAATACTAGGGCTTTTTTCTGGCACATCTCCAGTCTGAAATCAGACATGGTATACTTGCAATGTGGTAGTTGATGCAGAATTTCAACAGCTTTTCAGTTTTAAAGTGACGTTTAAGTCTTCTGCAGGGCATCCTTCTTCTATGAAAGCACTGATACTTTGGTAACACCTGCCTCTTTCCAGTTGATCACACCTGATGACACTTATGTGCATTAACAAATCAACTAAGACCCTTTTTCTGTTTCTCTTTTTCACCTATGTTAGCTCTGTGCATACAAAATTGTGATATACAATGTGTTTCTTGTTTAAATGGATTTTATTGAGTGCCAAACCTATTTCTGGTCAGATTATTTAATGATACCTTTACCTCGTAAAGGGTAATTCTAGGAAAAGAAAGGTTTTCCACAGATAAATGTAATTCCATCCATGGACTATCCTATAAGTTATATGTATTTAATTTTTTTCCCAGAATATTAGAACAGTTCACATTCGTATTAACTCTCTGTATTTACATCTGTGCAAGTGAAAAGCCCTAAAAGAGATGACTTTCATGGTTCTGCTGGTAGCCAGACAACATAGTATCCTTACTACAGTGCTACATACTAGAGCAAAACAAAAAACCCAAGCTAATTCCAGAAGGGATAATGCATCTATAGGGAGTAGGGCAGCATTGTAAGAGGGGACTAGCTTGAATTCTGAAAGCAAGAGGGCCACAGTCAAGTGATTCTGCACCTGAGCTAATACATCCTCCATCTTGATGGTGGTAATTATCAAGGTCAGCAGCACATTGATGGTGCTGTGCTGTTTCCAGTTCTGCTGCATTGGAACATCCAAGTGTGGCTGTAACTAGTTAAGAAAACATTTCACAAGTGTTTGTCAAAGCTGGGACAAATATTAGTATGACCAAAGTTACATACTCAAATTTTACTGTGGACAGTTTTAAAAATCACGATGCAGGCATATTCATCAGAGCTGTACTATGTAGATTAGCTAACAACTATTGAACGTTTAAAATGCAGCAGAACGTTCAAAAGCAATGAGTAAAAACTATAATAATTGGAGAATATTGAATAAATTCAAAGAAATCATGATCAGTTTGTGGATGTATTAAACAATAGTTTTCTAATAATAATAGCTTATTATTTACCTCTAATAAGTATCGTACAGTATAAATGGTACTATTATTTTAGCTCCTAGAAGATAAAAAAAAAACTCTGTGAAAGCTAGCTGAGAGTTTTGAAAGCATATCTGAACAGTGAATCAACTGAGGTAAGTTGGAGTTTATGTCCCTGAACATATTGTACGGTCAGTGGATAAGGCAGGGTTTAAATATAGATTGAAAACCACAGGGTATTAAGTATCGAGGAATATTTTACCTTATGGACTTGAAGTCTACAACTAAACTTAACAAAGAGGTAATGTGAAATACAGTGAAAAATATAATTACTGGGTGGTCTCCGTCACATTCTGTATCATGTGGTGGAAAAGTCTGAAAGCCATAAGAACGATATTGGGACCAAAGCTGGCATACTGTATACATTAAATAACTTAGTATTTACCTTCTGAGAAAAGTTCTTTAAGGTTTGTTAACAAAAACTTTATGGCATTATAAGAAGCCCAAAATCTTGGATGAAAATACTAGAGTTAGCCAAAACTTTAGGTGAAGCAAATTTTCCAGAGTTACAAAAATACTGGGTTTTTTTTGTGAAGCCAAGGAATGGATACTATATAAGTGGATCTCAGCCCATTTGGATCGCCTTTGAAAGAGCACAAACATGACTTTTTCATTTGTTCTCATTAACAAGGGTGAACTGAAAAGAGCTGTATGCAGTACTATAAGCCATGGCTAAGTAGATTTTGAATCATAAAGAAAATGCAGGGGAAAATGCAAGGGAAGATACAAAATTAAAAGAATGGAAGTCCTGTGAAACCAAATGAGTGTTTCTCATATGTTTCTTTTCTTGATTTTTTCTGATTTTCTGGTTAAGTGGCCCTCACCAGGCCTCCCTGGTCCAGATCAGTCTCCTTGGGGCACCCTCCCCCTGCCCACAGACAGGACTCCAATTCAGGCCACAGGTCCGTCAGCAAGGCTCACTCAGAGGCCCACACTGCCCCGGTGGCCCTGGCCTGCCCCTCTTCTGGCTGGGAGTGGGATGGGCCATGGCTGTGAGGCCCTGCCCTGCCATCATTGGGGCCTCCACACTCCAGACCCTGTGGGAAGCCTCCACAGGGCCCTGATGTTAAATATTAAAGGAGGAGGTCTGCATGCTGTAGTACCACAGAATGTCAGACCTACAGAATGGTGCCTGTTTGTGTCTCATCTTCCTGTAAAACTGTGTAGGATCAGATTGGAACTTTGGACGTGTGCAGTCACAGCCTTCCTGAAGATGGTGATCTGCTTCTCCACTAAGACTAATACAGAGGCAATGTAAGTAAAACATAGAACCCTGATGATTTCTAAGGGATTTGAGCCAAGCCCCTTAACTATATACAGTGTGTTCTCCCCTCCTCACTGCTTGCTTAAGTCTCCTTAAAATGACCATTCACAGCTTAATGAATAAGCACTATAGTCTGAAATGCTGAAGGAAAGTAATGGAGGAAGATTGCAAAGTGAATTCAGGGAAGTTCTTGTGTGCTGCTTTAGTTTTGATTAATGGAACAATAAACACCAATGAGAACTGCTAGGGATAGCTCAAGAGATGTGGACAGATGCTTGTCTTGTGGCTCCTCAAAAGGCATTTAATACCTTCAATATTCTATGATTCTGCAATTTTGGTTAAGGTTTGGTGGCTCTATTCCATTTGTATGGGTATCCAATTACAACTCAAATATTTGCACTTGACAGCAGTTTTAGACTACATAGTTAAATGAAAAATGAACCAAATGTAGTACATACTTTAATAACAATCAGTCTTAAAAGAATTCTCTGAAGAACAACTTCTGACCCACCAGGATTATTAAACATCCCATAGCATTTTTTGCAAGATTAGTCACAGTGTCTTTTCTGAAACTCAATTTATATTATTACATTCAACCTCCATAAATCGCCCTACAGTATCAACTGAATATACTATTCTTCTGTCACATATTGTTGTAGAAATTTAAAAAGCTGTCATGTTCCACCTCAGAAATGGATCCACTCTGCTAGGATGTAATTCAGTTCTATTACAAGATTTGGAATTATTTTTTTTTATTTGCAATAGAATCCACCAGTTTTTCAGTGCTTCTTAGTGTCCTCATCTACATCACTGAATATAGAAATTATTAGTATTAGTATTTTGCAAAGGCACTAATACCCAGAGATTGTCCCCTGGGATTGTCCACAAAAGAATGAAAACCATACATTTCCATTTGCATATGTACCAAAGTGCATGCACCAAAAATGAAACAACTTTCTATTTTTTCAAAACCTCTCTTCATTTCACAAGAAATTACAACAATCTAGATGAAGGTCACCATAAAAGTGATTATTTGCTTAACACATTTTTTTTCTTGATCAGTGTTTAAGGTGACACAATAAATGTCACTCCTACCTTTTACTTAGTATCAAGCAGGCAGATCTTTCTCCTTCTTTAAGTCTTACTTTTTAACTGAGAAGAGAGCCAGTAGCCCTGCTCCTCTTGATTATTATGCATCTCATTATATGTTTTCCAGAATGGGGTTATAAACCAAGTGGTCTATCCAGATTCAAGTGTGAATAATTTCATTCTGCCTACCTAAATCTCACTGCAATTTAATTTGGGTACAGTAGATTTCTTCATTTCCTGCTCTTGGACTTGTTCTGACATCTATTGGCAATAGTGGAAAGCTCTCAAAGGCTTTGGTAAAGTAAAATGCCCGTAAATTCTGGTGTAATTCTGGTGTGTATTTATCAGTTCCAAGTTGATGTGAGTCTGTATCTTATTATAAATTGCTTGCAGTGTATATCTTTACCAGTTTGGAAAACTTCCCATCTCATCAATAGTATGAGTATATTCAAGATATAATTAATGACAGTTACCACAGTGTATACATATTCTGTTGGAGACATAATATGTTAAATTTACAGATATGCATGGTTGATCTCAGTGTCACTGAACTTTATGATGATCTTTTGACTTTAGTGAGAATGTCTAGGTAAGATGTTAAGAGCAGTTGGGCATGGTGGCCTTTTAAGACATGGAGATTCTTCTGAAATTCTTTTGTGGAGAAATGCAGAAACATGGAAATAAACAGATTAAAAATGGAGTTCCAGTCCTTTGGACACCAGATCAATACTTAAACTACAGTACTTCATGGCACTTCAACAGATGAATGCAGTTGCAAGTAAATGGTCTGTACTTAGCAAACTTTGGAATTTTTTCAAAATGTATTTTTGCTTTAATAAAATTTCTAGAGATAAAAAGTGCAGGTTTTGAACCCTTCTCACTTGTCTCAAAGAGGTTCCTTGGAGGAGACAAAGGGGGTGTCTCAATGAACAACTCTAAGCAAAGGCAGACCAAATTTTAAACTTAGTTCCAACATGTTTCCTTATAGTTTAGGGTTACTCAGTACCACCTTTAACAGAAATGGATTTTATTTTGTATTTTAATAAAGTAAGGGTCACTGTCTAATGAAATTAGATGACACCAGACTGGAATATATATTTGATGCAGCTGTTCCCACTTTCCTTTCTCTTGATGATTATGCTTTATAAGTTATTCCATTCACTCTCATTCTTATGACGGTTGATCATACTCTCATGAGCCAGGCCCAGACCAGGGCAGGACACAGTATATCTCTCTATTCCTACAAAGTCCCTGTCATGTATTTTTAACCTTGGCCTGAGCTATTGGCATGGAAATTACCAACATCCTAAATATACAACATTCCTTTTCTTTGGCCAGGAGTGGGGCTGGTATAGAAGTCTGTGAGGACAGCTTCTCAGAAACCAGCTAAGGAATTCTGAAGTGAATCTAGAACAGCTGAGGGAATCTCAACAATTCAATTCTGTGGTTTTTACTGTGGCAGTGGGAGGTCATTTTAATTCAAGAGCAAAACCAACAATCTGGCATTATCACGTACACCATCAGAAGTGTGGTACAGGTAAGTAAGCTGGTAAAAAACCTCCTGACAGGAAAGATGGTTTTAATTTTTAAATATTTCTGCAGCTTTCTAGATTCATAACCTAGGGCAAGTTTAATTAAAGTCAATGAAGCAGTTTAAAAGGAAGAAAAAATGAGCATTAGAAAAAGTGTTGATTGTTTTCTAATTATGCTGTGGACTTTCTCTCTAATAGTTTCTTTACTTTTTAACTGTAGATTAAGTCACTGATATATGCCGATGTAGGTAGGAGACCTGGGAAATTCCTTCATAAAATTTCTTTGCTGGTCACTTCTCTACATACCTTAGCAACCTGGTGAAATGATGCATTACACTGCTTTTTCTCAACAGTTGGATGAGGTATATTTTATTTTCTGAAGATTTTAACAAAGAATAGCATATCATGCAGGAAAAATTTGTTTTGATGGGCATATTTCTGGTCCTGATGGAGAAAGAGTCTGTTTAGCAAGATGTAGTAAACTAAGCATGAGCTTTGGGTGGGCTTGTTGATAGATTTCACTGGAGGAATGTAACATTTACAAAAGAATTTAAATGCTTCTAGCAGTGCGTTTTTCCAGTGAGAGACTCACTAAATGGTCATGGAATGAAAGGCTACAAATACAATCTCTTGCATCTCTGTAGAGAAGCAATGAAAGCATTTCACATTTGTTTTGAAAAATGTCAACTTAATAATCAGATTATTTTAGTAGAAATGATAACTTGTTTCTAACTGTGCATTAAAAAACACATCACAAGTCATGTAGGTTGCAGGATCAAGCACTCCCAAAAGAGGGTGGCCCTAGAATCCCACATCAGTTTCCCTCAGGTATATGTTATGGTAGTGTCCTTATTTACAGTGTATTACTCTTTACTCACTGTGCTCATGAGCAATGGTTCAGAGCGCATAAGAAAGATGTTGAATAGTTCTTTTTAACTTCATTGCCTAGTCTTAGGCCTTATTCATTGTCCACTGTGACAGCTAATGTAATCCAACCCTGCACTGCATTTGGAATTACTAATTTCTTTTTTTTACTGTTTTCAGTAGCATTCTTCATTATAGAATTATCTGAATACTTCCACAATGTGTTTTTCTGTATGGGGGGAGCCAAGAATATTACCCCTATTTTATAGCTGGGAAAGCGTAAATTAGCTGAGCAATAATAAACGGTCAACATGACTAAAACTCTTCCTGGCACTGTTTTTAAATTTACATATGCTCAGGAACATTGTGTTCTTATGTTCCTGTGTTATGTATAAGGGTAAGTAGGAATTTTAACTTCTTGTCTTTCTATAATGCATTATGTGGCCTCTCTCTATTACACCATCCTTTAATTGGGTAGCCTCTGTCTTTTTCGTCATTGGGATTCAAACAACTTGGATTTCCCTTTAGGCCCCATCATTTTCACTGCTTATAGCTAGACATGTCCACTTTAGAGAGAATAAGATCAAAATTCTTTTTAATTGTCAGCTATAAAAAAAAATATTTTTATCCAAAAGACTTATTTTTAAAGCAAAACAGATTCCACAAAATAAGTACAGCATGGACAGTATCAGTGCTCGCTGCCATTAGTCTGACTGAGGATGCTGGTTAACATTAGTTTTGCTGCTAGTGGTTTTACAAAAGAGAATTCTGACTGCTGAAAATTAGACTAAGCAAATTTAGCTTAGTTTGGTCAGACCACTGCAGGGTGTGAAATGGTCCTTTGCAATGAATGGGGCTTGATTTAAACTGTCATGCACCAGCATACAGAGTGCATATTCCATATCTAAGCCACTCAGTGACGTGTATTTATTATTCAGACTAGCATTCACTTATGTGAAAACTCTATGTATTTAGATTGGAAACAGTTTTAAATAATTAACATAAATATATCAACTCAAGCAACAGGCATATCATAATAAGTAACACAATATGTAGATTTAGGAGTGCTGCTAATAAGATGGATCCGCAGGCTCCTGCAGCCTGGGCCAAACATGCTATTGATGGTGATTAGACAGTGGTGTTCACAACTGTGAAAGTTAAATACAGGACCTTACCATTAGGATTGTCTAGAGGAAACTAAGTCCTTGAGCAACTGCAGAATTTTCAGTGACATGCCTCAGTACAGTTTTTCTCTGGGATAATTTTGATTGTGTGCAATTACGATTTTTGTTTTCCAAAACAGTGAAAATTTGGACACTGAATCATGCTTTGGTGTCCTGTCACCATGCATCACTGTGATCGCGTGGTGGCTAATGGTGCATGATCTGAGTGCAACATCGCCATTCCAAAACAGATCAACTACTAAACTGATAGGCAGTGTAATGAGAAACTCCTGCTGACAGCAGGTATTTCTATTTCATCTGAGAATAATTCACTGAGTAGATAATTGGTGAATTCCCAATGGGAGAAAACTTGATTCTGTCTGAGCATAGGTTACCAAACGTACTACCATAAAATAATTGATTTTGTGATATATCAAGTAGGGACATCGTTGAGACTATTGAACTTTTCACTTAGGGCCTCAGGGTGAACTTGAACCAAGCTCCCAAAGGTGAAGAACCAGTGCTTGACATGTGCGGGGTTTTGCACTCTTAACAGCCTCTTTAACTTTCATTTTCTCCTGTTAATCTACTTTCACCAACATCTAGATGTGCACAGAGTCTCATTAAGATGGTTGAGTTGTCATTGGAGATAATCACCAAAGGAATGTGTTATAAAAGGAGAAAAAAAGTATGTCTAGAAAGTCTGAATAATTTTTTTATGCTGTTGTTTTACTGAAGAGTCTTTGGATGCTGATAGGAAAGTTACTATAGCTATAGGGCACATTTAATTGCATTTTAGAAACTTCTTTTAATCCTGTAATAACAAAAAATTAAATCAGTGCTGACATTTTTTTGTTGCCAGAAGAAGGTAGTAAAAGGGTAAAGAAATAATTGTTAGTTCTGAGAATATAATTAGCAACTTTAATGCTTTAATCTAAAAAATGCATATTTTGAGCCTGGGTGAATGATTAAAGAACAGATATTGAAAGCCTTTGAAATTTCTAACTGTTTGTTTTTAATTGTAAATTATGATCACTATAATTAGCTCATTTAGTACATTTATAATGTAAACAAATATGAATATATGGAAGTTCAGTGATATATTTCAGGGCAAATAAGAGTAACATTGTGACCATGGGCTCTATTTATTAAGCCTTTCTTGTTGCGCTTGGCACCGCTTCATTCTTTCATATGCTTTTGTTTTGTTTTTTTTTTTCTCTTTTTCCAGAAGATAAAAGAAAGCCATACATAATATTTGCAGGTCTCTGCTGAGGTCTTAATGCATCTGGAACTACACTGAAGAAAATACAGAGAGAAATCTGTTCCTTTTTGGGGTCCATTTAACCTTCACTCCGAAGCTTTCTTAATGCTAGAATATTTATCATGTTAAAAAATAAATACTATATGTTTTCTTAATTCCTAGGCTGTTAATACTGAGTAATTAGATCAGGTGAAAGTGATGCAGTGCTTCAGGTAGACATACATTTCCATAACTAGCTATGTGCAGAAAGGCAGTATGTCTGATACTGGCTGTTCTGTTTCCTGGTGTTGCACTTCATGTGGCATCCTGGGACTGGATTTCAGAAATCTGTTCCTCTCCTGATACACGCTGCTGCCCTACACATCATTCGGAACGATGAGCAGGAGCTGCCCAGCTAAGACTCCCTACATGCTAGTAGAAACATTTATTGAGTAACAGAATGTTTTTTCCCCTGACCAACTTCAAAGATTAAAAATTGGGGTTTAGTCTCACCATTATTTTTATAAACAAGGCATCCTTTGTTACATTTCCAGAGCTCGGTTATCATGCTGCGACACACTGCATCCAGTTCTGATAAGTCATGGAAAGTTACGATTAGTTAAGCTCCTTATGAATAGAGAAGGCTTCCCTAAAGGTTGAAACTGGCCTCTAACTTGAGATTTTAAATCATTGTTGAAGTGTTTTGACTAGGCTGCCTTTGTGTACACTAAACAGTTTAAGGTTACGTTTTAATCCAGTGGCGCCTGTTTTATGATGTACACTTGCTGCGAATTGAATGTTGCTCTGTACATCACTGCCAGCTGTCTTCTTGGGATCCTCTAGTAACTAAGTTATTTTATCTCAAAGGAATGAATTGTCAGTAACAAGCAAATAATAATTTTTCTGAGGAATTCTCAAGATTTAAACCGCCTCTCTTCTTTCGTCACACTTTCCCTGTAATGTAGAATGTTGCTCTGTTCTTGCACTGTGAGCCTTCATGAGTTAAAATGTTTATAGCATGGAACAAAGGTAGAAGGCACAGGCTGCAGCATATTTGGTGGATATTTTTTAGCTGAAGGAAGTAAGCCCTCGTTATTACAGCTGTCAAAGTGACATCTGATATTTCAGTATCGGTGATTGCCTCACCCACCACATGACCCTGATCACTACCATCATTCTCTGTCCACTATTAAACTGTGAAAGGTCTTGGCCCTCCAGGTGCTGTTTCAAGTCTGAAATAGCAACTTGTCTGTCACACTCTCTCTAACTTAATGCTTAAGAACTCAGCAAAAATATTTAATGTACACAGGGTCTCATGTAGCAACAAAGAACTCATCTTGTGTCTGCTGGCATGGCTGATGCAGAGCAAGGGCCATTATTAAAAATAACCTAACTTTAAAGTGACCATGAGGTTTAAATATCAACAGTTATATTTTTTGCATTCAATTTCTGCTTCTGTCGAACACACTTGGCTCTTGAAAGTCCTGAGAGATATCGTAAAGTTGACACATAGGAATGGGGGCGTATAATAGAATTGTAGTTTCCATGAGCTGAAACTGAAAAATTCCTAAATATTGTCATACAGAATTTCAGATGTAAAACATATTTTTACTGAATTTTTGCTTTTGTTTCCACAGCAGGGAAAAACAAGCAAACAAGCAAAAATGATCCATGGAAATCTAGTCAGAAACCCTAAAGCTACGAACCAAACTCCAACATTTTGTAGTTAAAATGAATATAAATTCCCTCCTCAGCTAGTACTTTGCTTGTGGTAAGATAAATTCAAAAGTTGCTTAACCTAGGCAACAAGAAAGACTAAGACAATAGACTTTCAAAGAGATAAGGCCTATCAGGCCTGCCTAAATCTTAAGAATAAGGCATTGAAAAGAATCTGTACTTACAGTAACAGAGCTGTCCTAAGTGGCTATTGCTTCACACATTGTACAGGCTTTGACATGGTGGTTGTCAGATGTTTCCAGCCCTGACTGCATCTCTCTTTTAGCCCTGTACTGTTAAATTCACGTAAACTGGTATGTGGGGCTTGACAGCCAAGAATAAGGATTTTTCCTGTGAGAAATTACGTAGATGTAATGCCAGAGAAATAAAGAGATTAAATAACTGGCTTCTGTCATTTTTTGAGTGATTTTATGTACTTAAATGTAGTTTTACAGCACTAATTTTTTTTGCTTTGATGGACATACTTGTGAGCATCTGACTCGCAATTGCTCCTCTAATGCACAGGGAAAGGTACTTTTGTGCAGAGTGCTTCTGGTCACCTTTGCCAAGGTAGTGGTGAGTTTCTTACAGTGACCCCTGGGACCAGGATCTCTTACAAAGCTGCAGCATGTTATATTGAAAAATGTTTTTCTTTGAAATAGAACTATCCACACTGTCATACCCTTTGGGCTATATTCTGGATTAGAGTTGCAAATACCATTTTTTTTATGGTATGAAGGTTCTTCTCTACTTGCTTTTTCAGAAGCATCTCTCTGTTTGTAATGATATACATATATATAATATGTATATATGCATACACAATGTGATTATATAGAAAAAATGTATGATTTCATATCTCATGTTAAAAAAGGCCTTCCTTTAAAAATAAAAACCTTACACAATTTTATATAGTTGTAAACTAAAGTTATGAAGTTATATATGTAAAGTTAAAAGGTTATAAATGCAGTTCTGCTTATCTTAGTTGAAAACCAGATCAGAAATTGTCAGATGAGTACTTTTAGAAGAGTTCTATCATTACTCTGAAAATGGAAAGCAAGATAGACAAGGATTTAGAGCTAATATGAAATGGCAAAGAGAGTAGGGAAGGTATGTGTTCCTGAGAGAAAACCTTAAAAACAAATATGGAAAGCGGGAAAATTAAAGTGTGTTCACTCTGAGCACATGCTTGAGATTAACTTGTAACAGGTAGGGCTTTACTTTCTGTTAAATAAAAAACTACAAATCTATGGAATATGGGGCACACACCAAGCCAACTGGATTGCTTTTCTGTGGCATGCCAATAATGGCTGAATGTTCTCCATGCATCCCTGTTCCATCTGCTGTCTGGATCTGCACTGCTTTTTGTACACAATATTTGCTGTAATCAGAGGTATCACACGAGAACTACTGGGTGCTAGCGGCGAGATTATGTGGTTCTACCAATCCTCCCAAATCCTAAAATTTAAAGAGAAAATGTTTTATTTTTGTTGTCTTTCAAAACAGTTACTTGCTTAAACTTGTCAGTTATTTGTAGATAAACATTGGATTTGATGTTTCCATTGGCAGTCTGAGGATGAAAGTCTTTGAGTGTCCTGCTCTCTGGAGTATAACTGTGCTGGTTTGTTTTCTCTTACGAGATTTGGATGTGCTGTTGCAAAACCTTGGTCTTCGCTGTGCTCTTAAAAGTTTTCCACAGTGATTATGACTAGGATCCTGAAATGATACTGTAATTAACATTATTCATAGTAATAACTTATTAGTAATTATTACTAATAATCTTGATAATCCCCAAAGGAAAAATGTTGTAGGTGGAAAGCCACAGATGGAGTCATTATAACAAAGAGAGACTCATTCCTTGTGCCCCTCTTATAATAAATGAATTAATTCTCAGCTTTTTTCAAGGGTAATGAAGGGTTTTCTAGAGACTTCTCTCATACTGACTCTCTCTGCCAGTCTGAAAGCCCACAGAAATTGAGAGGAAGAATGAGTAGACTCTGCCCTGATTCCTGTAAATTCAAGCAGCAAATATAAGTTATTTTCATCCAGCCTTCCATCTCTCCTTCATATATTCTTCCTCTTAATTTTCATGGCCTTTTGTGTTTTCACAAGCCTGTGGAGTGTGTAGTAGGCAAAAAGTATAGTACTCATAGCTTGGTCAAAAACATTGACTGGGAATTTTTCAGAAAACCTCTTTCTCACAGGGTATGTTGCCAAATATGTATTGTTTTTATACTCTTAAATTAACTTTTAAAAATGTTCATAAAGCTCTGACTGTGTTTATCTATGGCTTTAAAAGAACAACAATCAAAATGAACAGCATTCCATGATCATTTAGTTTTAGTCCCCAATAACAAAATCCTTATTCACTTATATAAGTACATCTCCATCCAGTGGTTTGCCCCATATACAGAATGTGCCTGCAGCTCTTGGCACCGTGGAGGGTGGGGAAAGAAATATTTCTTACTGGCTGGGAAGGCTCCGTGCAGATGAAGTAATGTAAACCCGAACGGTGTGCTCAGATTTTTTCAATAAATGTTTTTCGTCACTACAGAGCTTTATATAACATCAGTAAAGGCAAGAAAGGAAATTAGAAACACAGCTGAGACTGCATCTCATACTTCATAATGGCCTAAAATTCTTACTGTATATTAAAACTAACACCCCTTGTCAGGGTGTTGATCAAAAATTCTCTGCAGTCTCTTTTCTTTGATCTTTTCATGTTACAAACCACAGATATTTGTTGCCTTTTCTTTATATAATGTCTAAAACTTTGAAACTCAAAACTGCTTTCCAGTAATGTTGCATAAGGAGTAATTCTGATTTCATTGAGCAAACTCATCACTACACAAATTTTTCTACTCCTAATGAAAGGAGAACTCTGGTTTAACACAAACAGAAATGGTCAAAGGTGGCACCAAGAAGGATGCTTTCAAAATTCTGTCATGTCTGTGGCCCTCAGGCTTCTAATGCTACCCAGTCGGAGTGTAGGCACAACTTATTCTAATATACATGTTTACCTTTTGTTTCAGCAGCTCCCTGGCTCCTGCACATGCAAACATTTGAATTTCCTGTTGGCTCAGAGGTGAGATTTATAACATTTATTAAAGTTGCTTTTCACTGTGAGATTACTGGGCAGCAAGCCTAAGAGGGCCTTTTTTTTAAGGGGTTTAATTGCTTGAATTTACCAGAGGGGTGAACATTATGCTTTCTTTGCAGGACCACTATCCACTAAGATTGCCAGGTGTTGAATTTCCCTGGAGGTTCCCTATTTATTGGAGGAATTCATGAAATATCCATCTATCCAGAGCTGGGGCACCTAGTATCCCCTTCCCGTTTGTTGTCTTGATTTTGTTTCCTTCCTGGATGCTTTTGAATTTCTTGATTGATCCTGCTCATTTCTGTCCATTCTTCTCCATAAGTGTCCTTCCTCTTCTGTGCTCGAGCACCTTGACAATAAAAAAGGGGCCAGACATGCCTCAGAATTCACCTGAAAGCCTCTGCTGGTGCAGAGAGTTCAGTGTTGGGAGAATAGCCACGCTCTTTGTCGGGATAGAGAGGAAGATGAACAGAGAGTAGGAACGACAGAGCGGAGGGGAGGTTGAAGAGCAAAGAAGTATTTTTCAATGTTTAAAATAAAAACCTATAAATGCCCTTTAAAATCCATGAATGGACTTCTCAACAGATGGCAGCACTACTGTCAAGCGAGCCCAAGGCAGGCAGACCATAATTGTTAGCAAGTGTATTGTTAAGGGAATTTACTAATTTACTGATGCAGCAGCCGCTTTGGTTGAAGAATAAATTGGAATATTTTGGTGCATTTCCCTTAAAAAATCATCCACTTTTAAGTCTATGTATTAAAATGACAAAGTCTTAAATGGGGGTCTCCTTCGCTAAACAAAAGATATGCAAATTACATTTCAAGATTTATATTATGATAAAAAACGAAACACAAAAGAGACATTATCTTGCAAAAATGTAAAAGTACATTGCTTCATGAGTCTATAATGATATAATGTGATGTTGATGTAGTTAAAGATGTCAGAAGGGAGACAATGACCTTAAAAGTTTAAGGCAGACACATTAATATTGATTGATTTTTAAGAGATTGAACAGCAAGAAAATCTATATATAGCCTGGATATTGGATTGTTTGAAAATTTGAGATGAGATACAGAACATTTCAGTCTTGTGATTCTTTAGACCTAATAGCAAGAACATGCTTTAAATGCAGCCATTTGTACTACAAGAAACTTCATTTGCCTTCAATTTAGCAGACTGTAAACCTGTGTCTTATGAAAGTCAGTGGTGTTTGACAAAGCTGGGTGATTATTGCTGGCTTAACCACAAATGCAGGTATGTCCTATGAGATGTCACCGTAGTGCTATGTAGGAGAGGGCCTTGGCAGCAGGGGGAGGGGAGTGGTGGGGAGGGCTAACCTGTTGTATACATATGTAGGTCTGTATGTAGACTTATAACTATTCTCCACACATGCACACACATTCCTGTAACTTATTGAGCACTGTGAAACCTCAACACTTTCTGGCCTTGAAGGAAATCATATGGCTGCATGTATATCATGTCATTTTTGCTTCCTGCTTTTCCCCAATCTGGGAGAAAGTGGTCAGTGACACTTCTTGTTTAAGTAAGTATAGGCTCATCTTATATCCATGTTTACACCAGCAAAGTCATAAAGAAATATGCCTCAACGTTGAGGTGGAAGGTTCTAAATATTGAAGTACTTTCTCATTCCCTTTGGGCAGTTCATTTTATCATCTCAGGTTGATGAAAGTTACATCTCCTTCATGTATGACCTTTAATGTAGGCTTCCACTGGTCAGAGAAATGGAGCTGTATGCCATGGTTTGCCTTTTAGACCTCTAGGGACTAGAACACAGACACCTTCGACACAGGGACTAAGACTTTAACTTGCAAATACCTGCTGGCAGCAGAGCAAGTCTGACCTGCATGAGATGGATCCATCTTGCTGCAAAGAGAACCTTCAGCATTGCACAATCTGGAAATCTTAATTCAGAATCAGACCTAATGAACCATGAGGCAGAAAAACATAAGGTGTAGACCAGATTTATAATAAACTTTTTAAATATCACTTTACAATGAATTATTAGTCTTTTACTTTATTCTCCTCACATATGAAATGATAGAAGATCAATGTCTGAAGGAGAGAGGACAGCTGAGAACTTGGAGTTCAGTGTAGCCATTTTGCATAATAGAGAATTCTTGTTTTCAAGGAGCAAAGACAAGAAGAATTATGTTGCTGCTTTCCCCATCCCACCCCACCCCCTAGATTAAATTTTTTAAATGTATAACCAGAAATAGATGGATTGGTTTTGGAGAACTAACAGCAAGGTGTCGGGGCGTCATAACTACATCCTGTAAGCCTCTACATAATTCCACCAGTGGTGAAAACTGCTCTGACACTCCAATATAAGAAAATAGCCACACCAGCCTGCTTAGTAAACCAGAAAAAGCAGTGTCTCCAAAGGGCCTGAGCAAGCATCCAGAATCCCAGTGAGTCAAGAAATTTGAAGGCAGTCAGACTTGATTTAATTCTTTTTTACTACAAATCTAATTTCAGAGAATGATTAACGGGAGAAAAGACATAAATGGCAAAGTTTTGATCAAGGGAGCTTCTGTCAGGGTACCATCTAGATAAATTAGGAAAAGAATGCTCAGGTTTCTGTGAAAGAAGACTAATGACATTAAGTCAAGATGAAATAGAAGTAGCATTACAGGCTGGAAATCATAAAAGACCAGCCTGCTCTGACAAGAAACCCTGAGAAACTTCCTGAACTGAAAAGTAACTGGAAATGCTAAGGAATGACTTTCTGCACGTGCCAAGTCTTGAAGTTATGCAAGACTGAAGATGACCCAGGTGCCAAATTTGCTTTTCAGGACCTGGCAAGACAAGTGGAGAAATGTTCTGGAAGCTTCTGGAAGCATCTGAAAGAGCAGCTGTTTGTGGCAGCTCTTCACATCACAGGTGTTCTACATCTCACATACTCACCACACTCAACGGGGAGCTGTCCCTTCACTTAAATCTGAATGAGTTCCACCTGGTGGCAAGCAAACAGTGGATAAAAGGAGGGTGTGAAACCTGGGGCTAGTATGCGTTTCTGTAGTTCAGGGAACCTGTTTATAAGGAAGGAAGGAGGAAGGGCAGCTTTCTGGAAGGAGTGAAACTCCCAGTTGGACTCACATGGAAACTTTACAAGTGAGCTGAATGTGTTTGAGAATACATATATCTCAGAAGGTAAGGGGTTTTTCTTTAGATATGACAAAAAAGGGATTTCTAAAAAGTAAATTTAAATAATAATTAAAAAGCCTCCTAAAAAACCCAGCAAAATGCCATGACTTCAGTGGTTAAAAGTGTACTTCTGGAAATCTAGAGTGTTTAAACCAGAACAAAATACTTCCATTCTCAGGAAGCATTGAATTGTTGTTGAAGTATTGACTTAGTCTCCTAAAACCCTGACTAAAAGAACAGGTTTTCCATCAGAAGTATCCTAGTTTAGATTTAGATTATAATATAGAGTAGCATTTCTGAAGCCAAGCACTTAGTGTGATCGGTACTAAAACTGTATGAGATTAGCTAATGTACTTTTCTGTGATGTGCTGAGTGAATGCCAGGGCACAGCATTGTACCTGACTGCAGTAGCATGAAGTTATGCTTCAACAGTGTTCCATTGTAATGTAGGATTTTTGAAGGCAGGGAGGCAGTCTCTGGAGTGTTGCACATCAGCAAGAAATTATTTTTGAAAGTAGAAAATAAAGAGTTTGAAGTGATGTTTAGAACAAATAAATGGGAGCAGTGAAACTTTCAGTGTTAGTATTACAACCAACCATATAACAATAACTAAATGAAGCATGTATTTAAAATTTGGTGAGAAGCTTTTGTACTTTTTAGTTCTGTTTGGCTCAGTGGGTGTGCTGCACTTTAGACTTCAGTCTCCAGGGCTGTCAATCCAACAACTTTCACAAGCACTATATTCACTTAAAAGCAGAAAGAGAAAAATAGAAGGGGATGATGTTAATAGCATTTAGCACTTCTATAGCGTTTTCCTTCCTGAAAGTACAGTGCAAACATGAGGTAATTAACAAGTACTTTGTTGTGGAGATGCAGATGTATATCTAAACAACCTTTAAGCAAATAGCACACAGACAAGACCAACCTATGCCCAATTACATGTTTTCAAGTTTAAATGTTGCAAAATGGCATCTATCAAGTTTACACTTGCAGTGGTTCACAAAGTCCAGCTTGTGGAAACCAGTACAGTGTATTTCTGCATGCAGGGCTCCTTCTTCACTGTGTGATGAATCTCCTGTAATAATTTCAGGTTTTATTTGATGAAGTGCCTGCAGTAGGAAATCACTGGTGAGTTATGTAAGGACAGTGTTGTTTAAGTGAAGTCAAAACATGTACTCAGGTTGCAGAGATGCACCAGTTATTCCAACTGCCAATAGTTACAGTATCAGTGCTGCTCTACCTGCTTCTGTCATCTCTAGTGTCTACCCACCTTGTATTAGGTATTCAGAATATGGCCTACAAAGTCTTCTACTCTTGGACAGATAGATACCCATCTAATCCACTTGCTTAGAAAGTTCAAAGTCTTAAAAAGAGAGAAACAGAAAAGAGTCTTATCTGGCAGTGAGAGAACTGAAATCCCTTTGAGGAGGTGAAGTGATGCACTGTAAGGATAAAGTAAGTCTTGGACTTAGTTTCTCTAGAAATGAGAAAGAATATGTTGGCAGCTATGGAGTGTTTTCAGTGTGGTGGGATTTTTTTTTTTTGTTAAAAGTTCAGGGGTGTGGCAAAGCTTGGAAGTAGACTCATAAGTCAATTTGTTAATTAAAGAGTTCTTCCAAGCTCTTGAACTACCAACTACTGTCAGCGCAGATCACCCAGGATGCAGTGCAGTGTCTTCTGGGATATTTGTCTGTTTTGCTTTCCTCTTCGTTCTTAAGCCATTATGACTTTAGAATGGCAAATCTGTCAATTTTGCAATTTCTTCCAGTAATAGAGTTTTGGCAGAGGCTGATGCCTGTGCTGTATTGTACTCATGCACAGTTAGGTAACCAATGCATGCTCCATTTAAGAGAGGCACAGAAAGCTTCTCAAAGTTACTGTGTTATAGTCTGTCTCTCTGTGCTGAGCTCAGCTGCTGAGAGTAGAGGAGGTGTGAAAAAGCTCGTTAATAAAAGTCTGTTTGGATTTCATTACTGTGAGCAGCCAAATCAAGACAATACAGATTTTACCAACCCTCTGAGAATTTCAGTCCTCTGTAGCTATACTTTTTCCTGCACTGGATGCCTTTGTTGAACCTTCATGCATTGCAGCAGAGCTTTCCTCTGCTGCCTTTGAGGAATAGAGAGAACAGAGACTCCCTTCCAATTATGGAGAATGGAATGGGGAAGAATTAGAAGACAGAAAGAGAGGAGAGGGCTCTTGGTTCTCCTACTCACACTGAAGAAAAAACATCCAGTTCAGCCTCCTGTTTTACCACTTTTTGCTTTTAATACTGGAAGGGAGAACTCCTTTGAGTTGCAGATGGAACAAAGGTGACTGTCATGGAGGACAAACTAGATGTGGCATTCTGGCAGGGACAAACGTGACAGGTGTGGAGGATGGAATGGATGTGTCAATCTGGAAAACTTGAAGTGATGAAAGCATTGAAAAACATAACTGATTGGTCTATGGAATAGGCCGTTATAGGTTCAGTATGTTCACTGTAGTTGGGATTTGGGGAAGCTATGTCTTCTCAAGCTGTAGTGTGGCTTTTGCTTTGTGCCAAAAGCATCTTATTGACTAGGTTGAGAGAAGTCTCCTATCAAGGCCAACTACAGAGAAGAGCATGAAGTTGAGCCATGAGGAACTTAGAAAAATACTAATTTCATATTCAGAATGGTTCTGGCTTCTGAACAGTGAAATAAAACTGAACATTTCTGAAAGCAAGCTGTAGCTACAGCTTAACCTTTGGCTATATGTCCAGCCCTAGTCTTTAACCCATTTGAGGATTTCAGTGATGCTTTTCAGATCACTATGAAAGGAAAAATCTTAACCTGTGGCAAAGTTGGCCTTTTTCCCTCAGAGCATTAAACCTCTCCACTTTCATCACTGATTTCCTTTGTTGTGGTCTTTTTACTGTTTTGCAAGTTGTACTCAGATATTTATTAAAGTTTTTTTTATGCTCAAGTCTTGATGAAAGCAGACTTCATTTTCTAACCATAAATGCTACTCTTCCTCTCTGTATTGGTATAACAAAAAAAAATCACTGGAGTATACCAAAATATATAATGTGTGTGTATATATGTGTATATATGTCAAACACCCAGCTAGTAATAAATGACATGAAATAGTTGCTGGGAAACTGGGCCAGTCCTGTTTACCATGCATTACACTGTGCTACACTTTCACTCTAAATGCAAAGTAAATTGCAAAGGCTAGTAAAATCTTATTTCATGTTTTTCACTTGTCCAGTTGTATTTTCTAAATAACTTTTAAATTTTAGATGATTAATGACCAAACTTAATCAAAAGGAAAGTTCTTTGAAGAAGAACATTTTTAAGTAGCACATTGTCATACACATATTTTGCATCATTACAGTGTGATAACATAATACAGTTAATGAGTACCTTCCTTCCTAGTCTAGCTTCTTTGTTATCTGGAATAGAATTTAGTCCTTTACATCTCGTTATGTCATGGCTTTTGGTGTTATCTTAGATGTCTGCACTATCTAGCCCTATCAGGAGATACAGAAGGGTGGTATTTCGTTTATTCCATTACTGCAGTCTTTGATGTAGAGTTAACAAAAACATCTTGTTATGAAGCATTCAGTGGTGTATTCATTGAAGTCAATGTGACTTTCACAATTGATTTCAGTCAGAAGAGGACTATTTGACTGTGTCTGCGTTGCCCCTGAAGGAGATGAACACTGTGCTCTTAAGTAATGTATTGCACATATATTTTTAGGAGATCACTAGTAAAAAATGTGCTGAAAAAAAAGGAGAGATGTGCTTGTTACTGCAAAACCTACCTTCTGAATTCCATTTCCGTTTGCAAGAGAAAAATGCAGAATGTAAAGTGTGTGCTGTATATTAATATTTATTCAAACCGTCTTCTGTTACATTGCCTTTCTGATGCTACACGGTGTTCTCTTGCACTGTTTCCCAGCACGATGGCTAATGTCCTGCTCTGAAAATTATCCATTAAAATTTTATCAATTTTGTGTTTTCGTGAGACAGTATGAGGAAATGCCATTGGAAAATTAGATTCCTCTTTGACATCAGGCGCCCAGTCAGCAATCCAATCCCATGTGTTTCTACTGAGACATTAGGATTTGATATGATTTTGGGCAGAAAACATTTTAAAATGAAACAATTGAATTTTCTAGATGGTCTTGGGGACCACTTAGCTTAAGAGAATACACTTCCAAATCAAAAGCCTTTCAATCATTCTAAATATTATTTGGATGATATTTGCTTTATGTGTAGTAGCAGTTTGAATTTGTATTGAATGTTTGACTGGCTTGTGCTCACATAGATGATGTATGAAATTATTATTTCATATTTTTCTAGTGTTTGCATTGCAAGTGACATCTGGCTGACAGGAACTTGGAGAAATGGGATACGAAGTGAATGCTGCAGTTACCACAGCATCATATTTATCAAAAGGCTTAAGGTTGGTCTGTCTTTGTTTAACATATGAAACTCACAGCGATGAATAAGAAACAGCAATTATTTTTTAACTGAGCTGCTTAGAAAATGAAGATAGATGAAGAAAAAATGTTAATGGTATTCTTTATTCTGCTCATTGAATTAATTTATGTAGACAGTCATGCATAGTGCATTTTTCCTATTATAACTTTAAATTTTGGTTAATGATATATAATTCATACACAGTGCCTCTCAGACACAGGAAAATCTGGAATAAGCTATTTAGAGCAGTAGAGTTTTTCTGGTGTGGTTTTCATTTTAAACTTTAAATGTTCAGATACACAAGTCTATGGGTCAATCAGCTTAACTTTGAAATGTACCTGTTGAAATACTGTCTTCAACCAGACTTTTACCCTGACACATTTTGATTAAGCTCTTGATGTGTCACTGGTCCAATGCTAAGTTGTATCTTGACAGACTATAATGTAAGTTTTAAAAATTGCAATGTTTTAAAGTTCAAAATGTGGTATGGCTCTTTAATTCTTTAATTGCAAATTCTAAACTTAAACAATGCACAAAGCAAAAAGAGTGGTAGGAGACAAAACACTTCAGTATTGTTCAAAGAGGGGAAAATGAGTGCTTAAGCCATTTAACACCCCATTTACACCACTTTCATCATCTCTCTTAATCTCAACTACCTCACTTCCAATGTCTACTATTCCAACTTCATTCTGATTGCATTAGTTTTCTTCTTTTTACTATTTAAGGCAGTATTTGTTTGGTCTGCTGCACAGTTTTACACTTTTCATCTTGAATAATTTTACCCTGAAATAAGATGTTATTAATTAAAAATAAAAGCCTATTGATATGGTTATTTGCTCTATTGCTCATTCTAAGACTGAAGGAAAATTACCTAGCTGTAGAACTGGCCATGATAAATCTGGAGATCTGCTTTCTCTGTATTGAGATATTTTGGTAAAAGCATTGGGGTGAAATTTTCAAAAGTGCTGATAGACTGAATTTTCAAAGTTATTTAGGGACTGAAAGTCTAGTGGGCTATTCTAGTATCTGTAATCCTTTTATTTCATACTTGTATTCATTGTTAGAAATCTGTTCCTAAATTTAGTCATGATATTTGCTGTTGTACTCACTGTTTGCTGGCTGGGTTTAATCTCTGATCTGTACCTAACTTTTTTCAGCATTGTCAGTAACTGTACCGCTAGTGCAATCAGGCAGAGTCTCCCTCTGCCTTCAGTTAACATTTCAGTTTCTCTTTAAAAATTTTAAATGTTCACTTATGCTTAGTGTAATATTGGAGTTTCTGTTGGAGTGATGGATCATCTTAAAAGCTGAGGGTCTGAAAACACTTCACTGCATTCTTAATATTGTCCTTTGTGTGTTGAATAGTAAAGCCATGCTTCTTAATAGTTTGCCTTTACAGTCTATTTCACAAAACAAGGATAGATCAGACTTCCTCTATTGCTCTTTTGAATGTTCCTTGGCCTGTAGGTAAAGGCAGATTGGTCAAAGGTCTGATCCCTGATCCTGGCACTTCCTTCTGTGTGGGTAAAGATTAAAGTGAATGAGTGACACTCAATATAAACAACCTTTCCTGATGTATGTACTGATATTTTACAGGAACCGAGCTCTCTAGGTGATAGTAATGTCAGATAAAGTATTTGCTTGTGGATTTTGAGGCATTTTTAGGAGTCATGTGTATAGATAAGTCAGAGAAATAGTCCATCTTTTACTTAAAGGCTAAAGTTAGTATTAGTTGTGATAGACTGATGAACTGCCTGAGAGATTTCAATACAGTAATAGATACTGAATGTATGTGAAGTTTGGTTGGCAGAAGGCAGCGGGAAGGGATAAAAAACAGCATCTGGACATAAACCCAGACAAAGCCATTTACCTGAGATTTTTTCACTGTTCTCCCTACTCTTGTTCAGAGTTCTTGCCTGTAGAAGAGTTTTCAGATAAAAAGTGGTCCTAAGTTATGGTATCATAATAACAAAAGCACTCCAAAGAGGGTGGAATAGAAAAAAGGGAAGATCTCATAGGGCAGATCCTACAATGCTAATAAAGTCATATTTTGTAGTTCATACATTGTGTTCTCACATTCAGAAACTATAATTGAGACCAATTCTCTAACTGACAAGAGTCCATTTAAAACTGAATTACAAGTGACAAGAAAACATTTTAAAGAAATCTAGTCCGCCCTTTATTAATTTTGTGTTCTCCGTTATGCCAAAGGCAGTACAAAGATATGGAGAGGGAAAGGAGTGACACAGCTTCTGCAAAGAAATTGTTATTCATTCTGCCAAATAAGGACCCCAAAGTAAAATCACTGAGATAAATTTGAAACTTAAGAGTATTGGGGGGAGGGGGAGGGTGTTCCCCATAATTCTCTCAATTGCTTCCCTGTTCCCTTGCCATGCTGTCTTATATCAGTCACTTGGGGTCTAGCTGTCAACCACTTTTGTGAACACTCATATTTCTTCAGCTTACCTTCATAAAGTCTCAGGGTGTTTTATGGAAGAGTGTTGCCTGCTTCAAGTATTGCTTCCCCTAATGGCAACCCACTAGTGTACTGAGTGGTATTTTTCTTTGTAGATTAGATGATATTCGTTTCTTGTCCATGGACATTCAAGGCTGCAGAGAAAAGTACAGAAAGACTTCTGAGTGTCTTTTACACCCCTCTGTTATGGCTAAATGTTCTTGTTACATCTCTGAAGATACTACTGGTGACTTACTTTAGTTTAATGTTTTGGTGGAATATTTGCTTTTCCTCCCCTCTATATTAACTTTCTAAGGTTTGAGTTCTGTGTTCTAATCTATATGGTCCTTTTTTAAAGTGGGTTTGGTACATATTAATCAAATTTGACTTTATAGATTTTTTTTTTTGTGCTAGAATAAATTTAACCTTCCCACTCAGCAGGTGCTCATGTAGCACTCAAAACAGAAAAATGTAACCTGGAAAGCTAGTAAAGGATGGCAATTCCAGTGCAACTTTCAGGGATGGAGGAAGTCCTGACTGTATGATCTTTCCAATAAGCATGTAGGTGCCTGTCTTATGTGTGGACTAATTCTTTTCTAAGCCTTCTGTGAAGATAAAATTTGATTCAAAGCTCATTGATCTGAGGAGACATTCAGTAACGACTATTTTGAATTCTAAAATCCTTTAGAAACATTTTCACCATACAAGAAGTTGACTTTGGCTCAGTTAGTAGAGGCCCTGACATCTCAGAGATCCCATTTCATATCTAAAATAAGATGGGGTTTAGGTTGGTATACCCTACACTTGGCCATGGCTGGGGACTGCTAAATCCACATAAAAATGCTTGTCTGCTTTCCTTCTGGCAAACACACTTTCTATCAGCAGTCTTTTCAGTATAATGTATTTCTCAAAGTAATCTTCCCTTCATCAGCAGACTACAGTATTTTATAACTTTGTAGGTTTTGTTTCATTCATGGGTGAACACTTCCACCAAATTGCATTTTATCTATTAACTTGGATTTTTAAAATATCAAATGGCTTCCATATCTCATTATGCTGTTCTTCATAATTGGTTATTTCTTCCAATTTGTTACCCCTGCATACTTAGAACTTGATTTCTGTTCTGTCATCCTATCTAAAAACAGAATCCTGATCAAGAGGCCGGTCTTATCAAGAGTTTACCGGGAGTGACCATTATTCCCCTCTTTTATTTAAGGAAGCCTTTCTATTGAGTATCTCCTTCGAGTTTTTTTTCCAGCAACCTGAACCTTCTGTTGTTTCCTTTGGTTACATGTATGTTCTCAGAACTGTTCTAGTGATAGGATAGGTTGTAAGTTAAAGTCTGAGAAGCTGTTCCTTGCTGTGTGTTGTTAATAGATGTATTCCCAGTCAGGAATGATTGGTGCATCACCTTATTTGCACTGAGGTAGCTTCAGGTTTAGAACTCCTTTCGTAGAAGACATTAGAAGGCTATGTGCAATTTGATAGTATATGTGTTTTGGCAGACTTGCTTAATGCTATGCACAAGTTTGTACATCAGATCCAAATTTTTGTGTATCCAGTCGCTATTATGAGTGACAGTGTTTTCTTGGGAACATCTAAGGCTCCGTTACTGCTTATAGCCCTTGGACACACATGTTCCTTTGAGGGCACAACTGCCTGTTCAGCTATTTGCAAAAGTTTTAAGGTGCAGTGATTTCACTTGAAGCTCTATCCATAAACAAGAGCTCTCTCTATATATTTAGTTAATTTTCTTCAGACTTCTGAACTGATAAGTTCTACTCAGATGAGTTTTTTAATTTTCTTGTTGGTAATTATCATCTTGTTTAACGTGTTGTTGGCTATTAAATTGGCATTATGATGCATAGGAGGTTCAGATTACCTTTAAGATTTTTGTTTTGTTTCTTTCACTGTATAATGCTACAAAAGGGAAAAATGTATATAAGTTGTATGTTTGTACATATGCACATATATATATTTATATATAAAGGTAGATATTTCTTCAGTACAGGTTCTTTCACAAGCACTCCACTTGAACAGCCTGGTCTAGCTGGAAAGTGTTCTTGCCCCTGGCAGAGGGTTTGGAACTAGATGGTCTTTAAGCTACCTTCCAACCCAAATCATTCTATAACTTATGTATGTGTAATGTAGCTTGAGTTTGGGGATGATATGCTTGTGAAAGAATCTGTGCTGTAGAAAAAATCTGAAGCCCTCTGTTTGCCGTTACAATAGGACTACTAAGGAACTTCCAGTATACCTTTATTCTTGCTGTCACAGAATATTAGGAGCTGGAAAAGACCTTGAAAGATTATCCTGTCCAACCTCCCTGCCCTAGCAGGATCATCTAGAGTAGATCAGAGGAACATGTCCAGATTGGTCTTGAATGTCTCCAGAGAAGGAGACTCCACAACCTCTCTGGGCAGCCTGTGCCAGTGATCTGTCAGCCTCACAGTGAAAAAGTTCCTCCTTATATTGAGATGGAACTGTCTATGTTCCAGTTTACTCACCCTTTACATATTTATAAATCTTAATGAGGTCACCCCTCAGTCTCCTCCAAGTTGAAGAGACCCAGCTCCCTCAGCCTGTCCTCATAAGGAAGATGTTCCACTCCATCATCTTGGTGGCCCTGCGCTGGACTCTCTCAAGGAGCTGTATGTCCTTCTGGAACTGAGGGGCCCAGAACTGGACACAATACTCCAGGTGAGGTCTCACCAGAGCAGAGTAGAGGGGAAGGAGGACCTCTCTTGACCTACTAGACACCCCCCTTCTAATACACCCCAGGATTCCACTAGCCTTCTTGGCCACGGGGGCACACTGCTGGCTCATGGTCATCCTGCTATCTTCCAAATGCATACTCACACCCAAACCTAAAATGAGTGTATATGTCTCTAGGGTGACCGTGCTGCAACAATTGTCCCCAAGCAGGACATTCATTTGTAAATAAAGCTGAGTTTCTGAATTCTAACTGCTGTCTGTTGTATTTGAGAAGTAATGAAGCTTCTGCCGAGGCTGGAGGCACTGACCTAGAAAGATAAACAGGGAGCACATGTTCAGTGCTTGTGAATTACTGTTTGTGGTTTGCTTTGATAATTTTGGCCTTCATATAGAAGTAGTCACTTGCAGACAACTGGCAATTACTTTTGAGGCTGTGGGTATAATCCATTAATATCCCCTAATTTAATGCAACCATCCAAATCAAACATTCTTCTGTTTTTAAAAAAGCCTGCAGGTAATGGGAGCTTCAGAACATTCATATGTGTAGTCTTACAGTAGAAAAGTCTAAATTCTGTACTCAAAGACCTAGTAAAGTCCCAAGCTCACATCAATGCCACCTCAAGCTTCTGAGGGAATATTTTGACTGTTTGCCATTGGCTCTGTTGCTTATAGAAAAACAAGGACCTAAATTGTTTCCTGCTGACTTTTTAGGGGAGGTCAAAACTTGGGCCAAAGAAAATGGGGGACCCACCCCAGTGTCTGTGCCTAATGACATTAGCAGATGTGTCTAGAGAACAGAAAACTCCATCTATGAAGTCCTACAGCTATCCAACCTGTCTAAATTACTGTGGAACTGGTGGAAAGTCTTCTTCTGTGTGCAAGTATTTCTGATTAATCTGATATGGTAAATGTTAGGTTTCTCAAATGATGGAACAGCTCGCTTCATTCTTATTTGAAGTTTATGCTGTTAGACATGGAGAATATTGAGTGTAGATTTCTTGTGTTATCAAAAAGCAACTATGTTTCAGTGATCTTAAAACAACCTTCTTTCACTAGTGTTTAACAGCATGTAAATCTCATCAGCGAATTACCTAACAACTTGCATGTAGATGCAAAAGGATCCTTAGGCCTCTTGAGCCCTATAAGCCTAGCCCATAAGGTGCCTTCCACTGTGGTCACTCTCATACAGACACATCCAGCCATAGATTACTTTGGAAGACGTCAGCCTGAGGAGGCTTTAAACAATTGAATTCTTCTCTTGATGAGCAATCAGTCTGTTAATTACAAGTTTGTGTTTATTTCCTAATCTTAGCTTATTTAGCCCATCTTTCTGGTACTGCTGTATCACATTTCTGAAGAATAAGATCATATTGATATGAGAAGAAGCAATATGGAGGATTTAACTTTTTTCTCCGATCTTAATGGATCAGATAACAAGAAGAAATCACTAATAAATATGAATTTTATAACTTTCAGAAAGCCTTTCGCTGAACAGCCTTGATTTCTGATTTGTACCAGCTTAAAGTCTTCCATCTGCATACAGAAATAATCTTTTTCCCATCTATTATATTATTGATCTACATTTTTTCAGGTAGTTATCTGCAGTGGTGCACAAACATTTATAGTTTAATATTGTCACCTGGAGTGGATTTCCTATAGTCCATTGATCATAAACCACGAAAAATTCAGGATGTATTTAATCTTTTAAAAGTTTCAAATAAACTTTGGGGACCATTTGTGTGTTCTACAATGATGGATGCCTTCACATATTTTTTTTGATGCTACATCCTTTAGAGACACTTGGTAAATATCATTCTGTAGACGGATAAATAGTAATTTTGAAGTAGCTTATACCTTGTTTGTTTTGTTTGTATAAGTGAGTGTGTGTTATCATCAATTGAAAATGCTTCTTCCTGATGGCTGACTATATCCTGCCACAAATGAAATCAGAGTAGTTTTAGCACGTGCCTCCTGCTGGGCAGGTATATCTGAGATGGTGTTAACTTGAGCCCTTCATGGTATCCTCAGGAAGTGAACCAAACACTGACCTGCAGTCTTTGGGATGACCTTCAGAAAGCAATTGGAAAGGTACTGGAAATGGACTGAGAGTATCATCTATGCTTTAAAATGTCTAGTAAGTCATCTCACTGCAAGGGACTAGTTTGAATTAGTATGTATTAGGGCTTCTACCAAAACTCACCTACTGAGTGCAGCTGGAACTCACTTTACGAGAAGAGCTGGAGATACAGCTCAAGCTAATACAGCACAGACAAACTCCAGTGTGAGTTTGAACAGACATTTGTCTCTGAAAAACATCCTACCTGGCAATGATTGGTATGGGGCAACCAAGTTAATACAGCTGACATCACCTGGCTTGTCTGCTTCTACCTGATGGTGATTAAAATACTGTGTTTCCCCTTAAATACAATCCAACAGCCTAATTTTCTAGATGTGCAGGTCCTCTCACAGCTCTGAGGAGTTTCCTTAAAGGTTTGGGACACAGTCATACCTGAAGGTAGTCAATTTGCAAGGAGTTAAGCGAACACTAACAGAAATCACGTTATAATTTATGAATGCTCTATGTGAAGAAAGGGAGAAAAAGAAAAGGTTAGCTAGCTCATGTCTGTCAGTCTGGGGAAGCTTCATGGTAGTGGCATGTTAGACTATAGACATGACTTCAATAATTGGGGAAACAGTGTTTTTAAAACTGTTGTCCATAAGGTCAGGAGAGCTCTAGTCCTGGGTTACTCTCCAGCAAAAGTACTCAGGTGATTTAAAGTCAGACAGATCACCGGGATCTCAGCATTCATTTTACTGCACTGATTAACTAGTGAAGGCTTGAGATCTTGTAGCTGTATTTGCCCTCAGTTCTTGCCTTTCCAGTTGGTACTTCTAGTGAGGATGGGAGGAAGACCTGCTGTCATACTTCTGTGATACAGAAAAAAGGTAGAAGACCTTATTTTAGTAGTGTCTTCAACAGATTAAGAAATTGAGGAAATAAATTCTTCAAAATACTAATGCTTGAAGGATTAAATAGAAGGGAAGGAGGTCTGTATCTTAACACCAAAATTGAACAATCCAATATTAAAGGCCTGAAGGATTACTAATCCCATACAGAGCTGGCAGCATATTTTGTGTCTGTTTATTCCTCTCAGAAGGGAAAGAATGTTTCTTGGTCTGAATTCTGAATTGTTTTAATAGGAAGGGAAACTGAGGCTTGAGATTATAATGTAGGTTTCCCTATGCTGTGGCAGGGCAGGTGATTAGACCTGGGAGCGGGAGGGGAGCAGGAGACAGCTGTGCATCATGCAGAAGGATACACGCCTTCCCTTTGGTAATGGTAGGAGCCCTGTTAAAGTGAGTCATTTTAAATTTAGACTGAATTGAGTCAGAATTCACTGTGGATAACAATTTACTATTGTCAAGAGAATGAACATCCTAATGACCTAATACTGTAAAGATTGTCTATATGTGTTTCCTGTAGTTCTGTGAAACATCTGACTTTTGCAGGATTTGATTCCAATGTGACCACCAAGAAAACAGAATGAGGAAAGCTTTCTTATTCTTGGTGTGGGTGTAATGTTCCCACGTTTTCTATGGCAGTCCTGATCTAAATGATCTGAAACCTTGTGAGTACAGAGCCTTCAGGTTTAGCTGGGGCAGGTTGCAAACTGCTGAGCCCTGCTAAACATCCTTATAGCTGCAAAAGGCACAGGGTTCTTAAGCTTTTATTTGAATAGGCTGTAGCTATTATTAAAATACCTTCAAGTGTTGACTCAAAATCCCTTCACACTTTGCTAAAATTGTCCTGAAGTTTCTGTCATTCTCACTAATATGTTTCATTTTCCGTCCCACATGCTATACTTAGCGTTATAAGAATTTCTCCCTCTTCTACCTGATGTATATTAAAAAAAGGTGGTGCCATCTCTGTAAAATAAATAAGTAAAATGAAATTTTCTCTTTGATCATTTTCTCTGTTCTTATTAAAAAGTACTTTGCATTTAAAGCTGCCTCTTATCTATTGTTGTTTAAATGACAAGTCCATATCAGGTGCTTTAAAAGTTTGCAGCTACAAATGGAAATGTCTTTAACTATTTATAATGATCTTTGTTTAAATTGTCTTCACATGTAGAAGCAAGGTAAGTGAGGCACAGAAAACAGTGTCTTGCTAAAAAGTCAGTGTTTTGGTGAAAGCACACATTATTATCAGGAAAGGACTGAGACAGTATCTTTTTTTTTTTTTTTCAGCATATAAAATATTTACTTGTTAGGCAGTATCAGGAATACCCATTTTCCATAGTGCTGTACCAGCCCAGCCCATCAATGTGCTGGTTAATTAAGTGTGACCTAAACCAACTTGACTTGAGCTCTGCATTAAATGCACAAAACCCATTTGAGCTGACCAGCAGCAGAAGTGGTACTCAGAGAAATTGAAAAGGATTTCTCCCAAATGCTTTCTACTTACTTACAGCACTCAAGTAATGGCTGAAGATTAGCATATGACATGACAGATTACATTAAGTCATGTCTTTCCAGTGCTTTATGACAGCACTATCACATTAGCTTCTTAGCACTGGCACATCGAGGCATGCAAATGTTTTCAGACCCTCTTATTCAAATCTACAAGCTGACATGGCAGCCTTGATATGATTATTAGTCATTTGAGAGACTTTAATTCACGTCATCAGATAACAGGTTCTGCTAAAAGGTTAGAGAAACTGTCTGCTTTTAATGAAGCCCTCAAAAAAGGCCCTCAAAAACCTCACTGCTCACAGAGAGCCTGATTTGACTTTATTGACAAGATCCCCCTAAGAATGAACTTGAGTTGAATAAGTAAGCAGGCATCTAAAGTGAAAAAAACACTGACTCCATTTAAAAATTAGACTGAGCTGGCTTGAAGTCCTGTGTTTCCACCTCCCATTTTCTTTTCTGGTTTTATCCTAGCTTTAAAGACAAGGTGTTTGTCTGGAAAATGTTTTCAGTGTATGATGTTGAATGAGGAAAGGTGGGGCAAAGACTTGTCTGCTACCTTTGTGGCAGACTTTCATTGTTTTACTGAGTGGAGGGATGACTAATGGATGTCACAAGGAGCTGTGCACCACAGTTAAAAATTGTTTATGCTCTTTTAGTCTGCAGCTATGAGCATGGCTTCATACTCAGATATAATTTTGTTAAATCATAGTGAATCTTCATTCTAATGGAAACACATTCTAAATTAAGCACCCACAGTTCAGTGATGGTCAGCACTGGCTGTGGTCTGCTTCAGGTGAAGGAGGGACGAGTAAGGTGAGAGGGGATGTTTTTTCCTAGGCAGTCAGAAAGCGAAGGGGGCCTTTATTGTTAAGAGATACTTGCTGCTAGAGGAGTGATTTCTCTTTGCAGAAGGTGTGGGAAGACAGTGCTGTTTCCAGCCAGCACTGCCTCCAGGCCAAAGATAAATGTCACAAAAATGCAGAGAAAGGAAACTTCAGTTCTTAAATCCTTTTGGCTTCAGTGTCTCAGTGGCCTCAGCCTCAGTAGAATCACAGAATGCTTTGGATTGGAAGGGATATTAAAAATCATTTAGTTCCAACCTCCTGCCATTGGCCTATGCCAATATAGTCATGCACAAACTATGCCAGGCTTCCAGAAAGGTACCAATGCTCTGTATCTGGAGCTTATTGCAGGCTTTTATTACCTGATCCTTTATCATTGCTGGAGGAGGAGGTTGGAGCTTGCTTGTAGACTTTATAAAGCACCTAGCTTAGAGATCAGTTTGCTTATGCTTCATGGAACTGGTAGAGAATTGTACTTGGGCTCACAGACGTAGTGTATTTAGGCTAATTGTTGCAGTTAACTTTAATTTTTGTCCTAGTACTCTGAAAAGCCAATCCAGAATCCTAGCATAGGGCTCACACTTTGCTTGCTAGAACACACATAGTCCAAGTTTGAGACAAGCGTTTGACTGCATCCAATTCACCTCGGAATGTAAAAGACATGGTTTGTATCACCTTTCATGTTGCCTCTCAATGTCACCTCTGTAGCACACATGCTCCAGTAACTCTGGTTTTGTTCCTTCTGAACAGAATGTGTCAGGTGCAAAACAGCTATGTCCTCTAGACTGTCTTACTAAAGCCTCCTGTCTTCGTTTGCTCTTCTACTCCTTAAGCTTTGGTCTCAGTGGCCCTTTCAGATCTATTCAACCTACACTGCTTTTTCCAGGTGTTCCACCTGTGTTTCCATGTGGGTTTTTTTTTCTTTTAAATCTGAGCAAAATTGACTGCTCTATTTCATACCCCTAGGAAAGGGGTAAATTGACAGGATGAGCAACAAGGCAGTGGAGCATGGCCCCCTTTGTTACTGCTCCCACTCCTTCTCAAGAATTTTTCTGTTCCTAACCACAGTTCATCTTCACAATATTCTTCTGTATTTTGCCAGCATGGACCAACTTTCTTTTGTCTGCTTCACTGGCTCTCCATCTCCTCTCACATCCATCTTAACATGCATCTTTCAACCTTGCTTATGCTTGTTAATTTCTCTCTCCCATTGGATTTGCAATTAAGTTACTTTTAGTCATATGATGTCTTTGTAACTATGTTATATAATCAAAACCATTATTTTATGTAATATTGTACAGTCTTTTGAGCCCCAGTCTGTATGAAGGCTACTATACAATGAAGCTACTGTGTTGTTTCCTAACCAGATTATTGCATATTTTCTCTCTGAAACAGTAACAAAAGTCTTCAATTAGACTATGTTATGTCATTGCTTATAAATTAATTTGCAAGACTAAAATATTTAGACTTAACTCTTCCATGTGAGTTCTTCCACTAAGCTTGGATGAGATTGAAAATATTCAGGCCTGTTTGTGGGACACTTTAGCAACTGGCAATATAGGCAAAGGAAACCAGAGGGGTTTAGAGCAGCGTTTTTAGGTTCACCAGGAAATCTTTCTGTACATGGTAAGCATAAAAAGATAAAAAAATAAAATCAAAGGTCATAATTGTAGCAATAAGTTTTCTTCATCATGGAATAAATATATGCGAGTTCTTACTACAGCTGATCATTGAATTTGTACACCAGGTTAGGTAAAACAAACAAAAAGGTTATATGTGTCAATAGTACATATTAGTAAAGATAAAAAAATACAATTGCTTTGAGCTTTCATAGAATAGGGAAAATCACCCCCAAAAGTGATCCTTATGGGATTTGGCATGAACTAGCCTGGCTGAAGGCTGTTTCTTCGAAGTCATCCTTCATTTCGCTGTGGCTGGGTGCTTGCTGTGGATAGGAAGTTCTATATGTCTTTCTCCTGCAGCTCTACTGGCAGTAGAAACCTTAAGCAATCTGTTACTTGTGCTTTTCTGGCTTGGTGTTGAGATCCCATCCCCTGGCTCCAGTGCCGTCCTCCCTCTCTCAGTGGGTGTCCTGGTGCCAGCACAAGCCTTGAGACTTCAGTATCTGCAATCTGACACAATCCCAAACCCAAAAAGGTTCCATTCTGCTTTACATGGTTCATTTCAGTAGCAGAGGGAAATAGCAGGAAATGGCTCCTAAACCAGAGATTCCAGTTGCTGTCCCTTCAGCTCCAGTCCCAGGAGGGTTTAGCAGAGCTGCTGATTGTATTGGGCATCTCTTCTGTAGACATACTCCTGATCCTCATTTGCCTTTTTCTGAAACACATCAAGTAGAAGACTGGGACTAGAGAAACACAGATTATTTTAAAAGCGCTGCTGAGTCTGTGAAACGTTGTAGATAGATCTGTGCTTGTAGTTATTTCCATCTTGTCATTTAATACAAGCTGGAAAGTCCACACTGTTTTGCTCCCCTCTTCCTATTTCTTCTGCAAGGAATACATGTTAATCGATACAGAATCTATCCCCCCCACACCTTTTCATTACTTCTAGCTTCCTGCCGTACTCATATTCTGTTATACAGAGGTTATGAACAATTGCTCTGTCTCAAAATTCTTTTAAATGTAATTTAGGCCAGAATGCTGGAGAGTGGCAAACAGCAGTGACTTGAGAGGGTTTGTTCACTAGAGGCTGCAATCTCCTGCGACAGCCAACTACAGCTCTAATCTTCATTTGCACTCTCCCAGTCCTGTAACAGATTGAATTTTTCTCACCCCTTCTTTCTCTCTGTTATTAATTCTTCACCTTTAAAAAGATTAATACCTTTCAAGAAATGGACTTGTGTGCTGATTCAACTATTCTGAGTGCTAATATATGGAGCCCACAGCACTGAGAACAGCGGTTTGATATCCACCACCTGATGGACCTTGATGTGCAGCCACTGTTATCTCAAGTTTTCATGGTTTGTGAGGCTTAACACTTACTGTACTTGTGTGTAAAGGTGCTTCTAGTGGGAATGAAGCAATTGCTTTAGGAGTTGAGAGAACTACAGGGTAGTTTTAGAGGAATCTTACCTGCTAGTCGTACATTTCAATGTTGAAGGGCTGACTTCAGTACCTGGATTTCTTGTCAACAAAAAAGCTTTCAGTGACCTACCTGGGGATCAACACAAACATAAGGTGTGATAAAAGGGAATGGTTGAGGTAAGTGGCAGAAATACCAGGAATCACTTAAATTTGGCCTCTACTGGAACAGATGATTATGTTGACTTCACAAGTTACCAGCTCTGTCTCATTACATCATGCTGTTGCTGATATAGAAGTAGTTCAAGTTGTCTGCCACTAAATTCTTCTAAGAATGAATTTGATAAAAATCCTCATCTTTAAAAGCTGTCATTCAAATATCGCGCTTTGTCAGTCATAAAAGTAATAATTCTCATTACTGATATCTAAATTTGTATAAAATAACTGTTTTTCTTTGAAAAACCCCACTTTTTCCTGATATTATACTCATTTCCATGCCTCAAATGGTTTTGTGTTCTTCCAACAAATTACTTTCTAACTATTTAATAATTCTAAAAGTTAAAAAAGTTAAGCAACTAAATGTTGAAATTGGCAGCTGGCATTTCAGGAGACAGGTTACTAGCAAAGGGCGGTTCTGGGAGTGTCTTAATGGAACTTAGAGAGCCCAAAGTAACACAGTTTCTAAGTAATTGTCCTTTCTCTTTTGGCCTGTTCTGTGTCTTCACCATCTTGGAATTACACATGCATCTTGCTCTTATTTTAGTCTAGTTGTCCTTCATTGATCAGTTCTGAGGCTTTGTGTGAATTAGGATAGATGTCTTTCAATTCCATCTCTCCAGATATGAACAGATGTGTGTTAACTATCTGACCTTAGTACCATATGTATTTCTGTATCACCTAGTTCCATGCTATGAAAAGCTATTTGAGCTTTAAACAAAGCTTCTCTGAAGCATATTTGACTCACTGGGTGCTGGGAAATCATGGGTTTCAGACATTGAAGTGCCTCAGATATCCCAGAAATCTTGTGTTCTGCAGTACAAACATACAACATTATTTATTGGGTCCTTTCCAACTCAGGAGTGAACATACTTCAGATTGCATAAGACCTGTCTTAAACATGAATGTGTTGCCTAAACTGCTCTTTAACTGTCCCTGTGAAATATATATTTAAATCCTAGGCTGTGTGTGACTGAATTTGATTTAGCACTTGGTCTTAAACCACAGTTCAGTTTTAAAGTGAGCGAGTAATTGGGTTTTCCTCACAGTGACAGAGGATCTAGGAATGAAGTTGCTTTGACAAATATCATGGGCATTATTTTCTTATAGCATGAAACCTTACCCTGAAGTCACTGAAGTCAAGGGTATCCATTGATTTTGCTGAAGAGTGGAAGCAGCCCCCCAGCCAGCAGGGCTTTAAGACACATCTTAGCAGAAATAATTCCGTGGGCAGGTGGCATTGTCCAAAATACTCTTGGCAAAAGGAGCTGATTTAGAAAGCTGCTCAACACACTTTCTTGGTGATGTAGTATGGCGCATTTGATAAATGGGTATGCTATTAGATGAAGCTTATATGACCCAGAGTTGAAATTAGCTATAGACCTTAGACATAAACTAATATTGATACATTTCTAGAGAGAAAATGTTGCTATGTTAATGATTGGCATTCATCTTTTGTGTTTCTCTGAATACATAAGTACATACACACATACAGTGTGTGTATTTACACATGTGTGTGTGCTATAATTACGGTCTGTTGGAAGATACCATCATAAGGTCAGTAGAGGGGGTACTTAGGAGGCACTTGTCCATGCCTGTATTTTTACATCTTCTAGTATCTCTTGAAAGCTCTCCTCTTCAACACTGTCTTACTGTGCTGTCTGTGTGGTAAAAATTTCAAAATAAATTGCAGCATGATGGTAGAAACTGTGTTCTGCTGTACATAAGTCCTTGCATGGAGAAACAGTAGAAAGTTCATCTGAGAAAGACAGATCTGTTTTATACGACATGCCATCCTTTGCTTTTTTCTTGGCATAGCTTGGAGCCAGCAGGCTCTTGGTAATATATTCCTCCAGTTGTAAAGGAGCCTGAGAACCTGAGGACATAAGAGGCACTGCTATCCCTGCATGTGCTGTGGATGAGTATGTCTAATGGCACCAAACAGCCTGTCTTCTGTCAGACAAACTGAAAATATTATTAAAAAAAAAACCTCAAACAAACCCAAACTTTCTGCTGGCTTGTTGAAGGCTTTGTGTAACAAACATCACTTAGTTGCTCTGTCACTTCTTACTCTAAGCCTTATTTTGGGATCTTTATGTAATAGCATAAATGTAGTGTTTTAAAAGGAAGTGTTTGATAAAGAAAATATTTTCTTCTTTGTTCTCAAGACCACGTAAAAGATGTGTGGTTTAAAAAGAACCTGGAGTTCTGAGTGACAGGTTAAAGGTGGTTTGTTAGTGGAGAACAATGTCTCAAGGCCTTTCACAGTGGAGTCACTGTGAAAGGCCTTGAGACATGATGCTAAAATTTTACACAAGTTCAGAATGGGTTGGGGAAGTTCAGAGTGTGGGAGGGAATCTGTCTGGTTATTGTATACAACTCTATTGTTGGTGTCCACTGGGAAAGGATTCTGGAGAAATGTCGCTACATGCGTACCTCTGTGTGTCAGTCTCTACTGGACATTGTCAGAGTCAGTATACATGACTAGATGGACTTTTTATCTGACATAGTTCTATTCTTAAATACTGCAGAAAGAAAGATGCCTAGAGAAATAGCCTTATTTTACTAAAATATGTAATGCCTTCTTTATTCTTTCCCAACACTAAAATGACAGTGAGATAGACTGTTCTATCCACTAGGCTACAGGGCTCCTGGAAAATCTAAGCGATGATTGCATTAGAAGTGTGACTTTTGGAATTGATAAATTGAATTCAGGCCCTAAGAAAGCAGGTGTCACTGGTATGGATAGATGCATTGCTTTATTTCAATAGCAACCATAAGCCAGTGTGCTATAAGAGGTCTATTACAGTATGATGGATAGTGTTTTCTGTTAACCCTAAGCAGAAGGTAGTCGGTGTGGTCATCTATCAGGGCCACTTGTGCACATCTAAGGAACTGCTGGATTAAATCCTTCCAGACACGCTGTATCAGTGAGATTCAAAGGAGATACCCACTGTAACCTCGGGAGGGAGAAGAAGAAATAAGGGTTAATCCTTTACTGCTCAGTGTCTTAAATGCAGTTGTACAGCAGTAGTGATAGTCTAAAACAGCATCCTGTCAGGTAGGAGTGGTTCAAAGATGTAGCTGGTATCTTCCCATGACTTCAGCTGTGCATTTTTCTCATGTTTTTAGGCCCAGGGTAGGACAGATAATAGAAAGACAAATTCATGGAGAACTAGCAAGTGGCTCTAACCTGGTCTGTAAAGAGAGAGTGCTGTAGAACAGAGGGAGACGATTTGCTGATGGGAAAGGCTGAAGTGACCAAAACACAGCACTAGACATGACTTAGAGGTCATAGCAGAAAGAAACCCTTTATTTTTTTCTTTCCATTTTAGCAAGTCCCAAGTGTTTAGTAGTAACTCATTCATTTTATGATAAAAATCAGGAGATTTTAGGTGACATTCTTAAAAGCTTGTTAAAACCTTAAAAAATTGGCCTCTAGCGCAGTGTGTTGCCAGCTGAAAGAAGCAAGTGAGAGAGGAAGATGGGAGTTCCTTGGAGAGTAGAATCTCAAGGGTATTACAGACACCAGACCTCAGTTGAGAAGGACCATGGAGTGACAAAAAGAGATATTCTGTCACAGGATGCACCAGGTGTTCTGGAATGTTGGAAGTCTGAAGGGCATACTGATGCCTGCAAGAGCTAGCCAGTGGATGCACTCAGTCAGCATAGCTAATACTAGATGCCTGCTGAGTTTAAAAGTATGGAGAAAAATCAGATAAAACCCATATCTAAAATATCTAAAATCTGCTATCTAACAGCATCTTTTAATGCTTTTTTTTTTTTAGCCACAGGCAGAGTTTGAACTGAGCTGGCTCTCACTGTTTTTATAAACTTTTTGCATGGTTAGGAGTTTGCATTGGCACCCTCTAGATTATAGCTGGATTCTGGATAAACAAAATGCTTATGTTTCTAAGCATGCTAAACTCTTTAACTTCATAAATATTAACATTCATCTTCCTGCTTCTCCTTCTGCTCTCGCTAGTCTGTTTGTGTATCTGTAACCACCACACATTCCCCAAAATATACTACCTCAAAAAGTGATTCAGGGGACTGTGTGGAATGTACTTACAGCAAAATGTTACAGTGCTTTGTTGAAACTCAATGTATGTTTATAAAAGCATCTGAGTAATGATTTTGAGAGGCCCTTTAATAGATTCATTGGGGGAAAAAAAATGTTTTCCTCCATTTTGAAGGAAAATTAGTTGCACTTCCATATATGCCAATATAATTTTGAAGAGTTAAAAGTTTTAATAAACTGTAAATTATTCAACTTATTGCAATCATAAGTATGTACATTTATGTGAGACATATGTTGTATATGAGAAACTTCGCTGTAACAGTGCTGGCAGTTTTTCATAAGGAGGCGTCTTTGGAGTGCCTGTTTGAGACTGAAGGCAAATCTCTGCATGAAGAAACACATTAGGTTTCATGTAGGTAGTTCTTGACGCTTTCTGTCCACTCAGAATACACAGTATGCAGCATAACGCTCAAGCTTGGCTCAAGACTCCTTACGATTTAAAAGACAAACAAAGTTTGACCATAAATGTTATGACAGTTTTATAGTTCTGTATTTGTAGGAACATTAACTTGCCAGTCTGTTTGGTACATACTATGGTAGCCATAAGTGTAATTCACTTAAACATATATGAAATCAACTCTATATGCAAGTTTCTTATAATCTGCTTTTATTCAATAGGTATGAAAGGTTTTTATGAAGGAGGTTGATGATGAACATTGTCTTTGCTTTGCAAGTGGGGAACTGAAACTAAGGAGGTCTTTGCAGATTTTCTGAAAACCTAAAAGTAGTTCACAACATTGAGTGGTGTTTTTCTGAAAAGCTTTAGACAGTATATGACAAACCATATCTGTGTTCTGGTCTCTTGAACCTTGTTAAAAGTGTGCTATTACCCCAGAAACCCCTGTCTGCATTGAGGCAGATCTGTAAGGTATTAGCTGGATTGATGTTATTTTGTTGAAGTTCAGTTGGAGCTTTTGCAACTGAGTTAGGGGTGCAAGGAATCTTACACACAATGAAAACCCTGCACTGTAGTTTCCTTACCTGCTGAACTGTATGTATGTTCCTGAGTGTACAACTAAACCATAAGAGTTTATACGTACACGATAGATGCAGGTGTGTGTATAACTATGCGCACATGCCTCCGTGAAGTACTTTATATTTTATGATCCGCCCTTTCCTTTTTTTTGTAGCAAAGCATAATCCGATTTTCCCGTTCTTTTCTTGGGCTTTGGTTTTAAAGCAACCCTTGTGGCCATGGGATTTGCTTTTACAACATTTTCTGTAGTGCCAACTGCAGTTAAGTGTTTATTTGAAAAGCTTAATTGAGACTAGCACAAAAAACCTCCTCATTATTTTCCAGAAATAAATCTTACTATCACTTTTTACTATTTAAGTCAGTTATGGAACTGTTGAACCTGCAGCCTCTGTGGTGACAAGATTAAAAAACTGAACATTTTGTCTGCTCTTAGAACACTCACATTTGTTCTGATGAGATCCCATCCAGGAGTTATGAGTTAGTCTTGCTTGTGAGTAGTCAGTAGCTTTCACACAGATACATATAGGTGATGGAATAAACTACTCACTAGGTCTCAAGGCAGCACCTGCAAGCCAAGTGGAAATGACTGCTCTAAGTTGCCTTTCCTTCCCTGTCCTGAAGTGGGTCTACACCCATTTGAATCATTACTTAAGATCACCAGGTAAAATGGTCCTCTCAGAAAATGTGCTAACAGCTAGTGATTTCTGGAATTCAACCCTTGTCCCGATTCACAGCCCTGAAGAATGTAAGAGAGGGAAGTTTAGAAGTAATAAAACCATCAAACTCTTGGCTGTGATGAGGAAATTTCCCTTTCCCACTGTGGCAGTTTTCTAGCTACTCTGTGTTGCTCAAGCCAGCTGAAAAGCAGTGTAGAATATTGTGTATTAGAGTACATTATGCTCTTGAGAAGGTTATCTTCTAGCTGAAATCCAAAATAAAGAGACGTTCTAAAATATAGTCATGAAACTGTGTACCAGGTTTATGTGCACAAATCTTCACAACAAACAGCAAATGGGGAAATTAGTCATAAAAATCCAATTTACCAATAACAGAGTTTGTGCCTGTAAACTCCTGGAGCACCACTTTGAAAATGGCCACTGTAATAAAAAAGAGAGTAATCAGATTGGATGGAAGCATTAGTAATCAGTTTTTTTAGTGAGCTTTGGTAAGGAATGTTAGTGCTCACGTTCGGTGTATAATTAGACACCGTGATATTGGTGTAGTCTTCTTTCTAGCAACGAGTTACACTCGGTTGGGTCTGGTTCCTCTGTCTTCAAATAAACACGAAAAGCAGAACGATTGATACAGTGAGGCAAAACATGAGGACACTTCAAAATTCTGGTATGCCATCTGTAGTAATTGATTGCAATTATAGCCTTTTTTTGCTTAATTTCTTGTAAGCTTCTGGCTGACTTGCCATGGTTTCATGAACTCCATGTGTGATAGCCTGGGTACAGGTAAACAGAAAAGACAGGGTGTTCCCATCAATCAGTGTTCTCTGTAGAAATGTTTATTTTACTTAATTTTACTTATTTTAGTATCAAGGATTTGTTAGTGTGGTTCTGAGGGTAATCAGTCAGTTTGGGCAGAAGTTAGTGTAGGGGTAAGTTTTAAATGTTGAGTTATATTTATAGAAACCGCAGTTTAGATTACATGTGATTGACAGTGTCCTTTAGATTGACAAATGGGATGGGATCATCTTATTTTCAACAATATTTTATGTTTAAGGGTGTTTCTTTAATGGTTTGTATTGCAGTATAAAAATAGAAAGCCTATGCATGTGCTTCTGCTTGCTAGGGTGCTGCAAACTTGATTTCTGAGGTTGCTGACAGCTTCTGAAAGATTTAGGAACTGTCAGCAGGAAACATTTCCATAGAATCTGTACTGTGAACTTTTTCTGGAAAAAACAGCATCATTTAGCAGGTAATATATCTGCAATAAAAATACAGTTATGCAATAATGGCTCATTAATATGATAAATCATAACATGGTCTTTTCTGTTCAATTTAAAAAGGAACTTGTGGAAAGAAATAAGTTCCTACTCAGCTGGTTGCTGAACTTGGTTATTTTTGTATATTGCTGCTTTTTAAACTTTGAAATAGCTATTTGATTTGTCTGGGAGATAACATTTAGTCATGACACTTTATTTCTGTGCAAACAGATTTCCATTTGGGTTGAGATTAGTACAATCGGAATTTTTCCTTTTTTTTTTTCTTTTTCAATCTGCTAGGAACTGCTGGATTACTTTGCTATGTAACTGCTAATTTATCCTTGGTCTTTACGATCTTGTCAGTGCCTCATGTCTTCTGTAGTTTTTCTAATCTAAAATAATCCCAGTGAAATCCTTTGATTGTCTGTTTGGACCTGATCCACTCCTAAAGCAGGAGTCTAATGGGCTTTATGGCACTTACTTAGAAGTAATTTATCCAACAGAGTGAATATAGATACTTGTTTTAATAAAAATATGCTTTATGGTAAGTAGGGACGGCTATTTAATTAGCCAAAGGGAGAGTAGTTCATGGTACAATCTGTTCCAATCATCTTGGACATTAAATAAAAAGTCAGACAAAGTTATTTATGTGCATGCACTTTATTTGGAGTTGTTTTGTGTAACCTCTTGGTAGAACTTTACAGCATTATCTGGATAAAAAAAGGGGATGTGTATTTCTCAAAGAAAAAAAAAGTAACCAGGAGTTTCACTTATTGCTGTCAGTGCTCAAAGTATGTATTTATTAAAGCATCTGACAGTGGCAGCAGTGCTCAGTTTATCCTGGATAATACCTTCTTTCGACAGTGGTGGTTTACATCTTTCCGGTGTGAAGGCTGATATAGGATGCTATAAAAGCATTACACTCTTCTCCTTTCTAATGTGGATTTTTTCTATTGCCTTGAGCTGCCTACTGCATGGATAAATAAGATGTATTTCTGAACCATAAGGATTCCCATGAAGTGCTGTAGAAGCTGTTAGGATTTTAGTAGGGATTAGAGCAGTATTTGGAATCTAAATGGGGACATGCTTTCTTCAATTCTGGTTGCATCGAGTACTGGATGTTTACGTGATACTTTGTGTTATAATTTGCTATTAGTAGGAAATATAGTTAGAAACATATAACTTCTTTGCAACACAAAGAAGGAACAATGTGAAAACATCAAAGTGATCTGTCATTTATGAGTATGAAATACCTCATTGTCAAAATGTACTAACTACGGTGCTTCATTTTCTTGCAAAATCGTCTTTAAGGGACTAGTCCAAAACCCATTTGATTTAAAAACTCCTATTGACTTCAGTGGTCTTTGAATTATGCCTCAAGGAAGGAAGCAAGTCTCATTTATCCAAAGATGGAGCTATTGCAAACATGGGGCACTGCTGAGAGGTCTCTCTGAATGAGCTCAAGGTGCTGGCCTTAACATTATTAATGGCTATAATAGATATTTTCAGTTGGAAATTTCTCTTCCCTGGCCACCACTTTTTGTCTGTAGAAAATATTCCAAGGTCTTTTCACTCAGGATGTCCTGAATAACTGATTTCATATGCAATTTGTCAGTTCACAGGATTCTATCCAGCATTTTGTGTAGTAAAGTCTTCATTGTGCTGAACAGCCACAGTATTTTCTCAGCATTGATAAGAGACAGATATCAAATATACTCATGCAAGAGGAATGCCTGTAGCAATAGGAATGAAGTCCTGGGGCTGAATTATAGTGCAAAGAAAAATATAATTAAGGAAGATCTTTTATTATGGCTTCTTGCCTCATTTACAGTAAGTTGGAAGAGTTTTTGATGTAAGACAGTGGGTAGTGTGTCCTGATAGCTTCCCTCCTCCTCACAAATATGTATCACCAGCTGGTTTATATGACCCTGCTTGTTCCCATGAAGTCAGTGGTGAAACTAGCAGCAAATGTGGCCTTTGTACAACCACAAGTCATGACATAGCCTGGAAGCTACTCAAAGCCAACAGACTCATGGCTTCCTCCTTGTCACTGCAAGAGGTCAGAGATGAGCAGCTACTGGAAGTTGTATGGAGGTCTCAAACAGATCATTTTATTCATCCACATGATGCAAATAAAAGCATCACAGTAAAAGGGAGAGATGTTTTGTTTGGGTCACATTATAATGCATTTCTGTATTAAATCAATTTAGTAACTCAGTTCTGGCAAATGACCAGGAGGTTACTCGTGATTATCAGAGACTTTTGTTGTGTCCAGTCCTAACATGATACCAAATGTAAATAGACAGCCCAAATTCTGATCACAATTACATTTTTAAATGAAAGCAAAAAATTAAAATGGTTATTTATTGTATACAAATAATAACTGCCCCAAAACCCAGAGGAAAACCTGTCTGAACTTCCTAGACCTGATTGTCTAAGGCCTGTTTTCTGGAAGGTGCTAATTGCCTCCTAAGGGATGCCAAATGCTCTCAAATCCGGTTGAATTCAATGAACTCCAATTGATGTATTTCAGTGAATTCCTGATGAAGTCAGCCCTCTGAGCACTACAGACTCAAGGGCTCTCAGCAGTATTCAGGATCATGTCCTACATGGACAAACAAAACAGTGTTAGTACAGTGTCCTGGATGACAACCAGGGAGGTTAATAAATCAAGAACATCAATTAGGAATTGTGTAGCTGCACTGCTCACTTATGTCTTCGTTCTTTGGAGACAGATGCGTCTTTAACTTTGCGTGCTGTGAGTAGTCCCATTGATTTAGATACAGGGAACTATTCAGTGTTACCACTGAATATGCACCTAATTCCTTCCAGGGCTAATGCCTAAGGGGTTTAATCCCAGCAGATTTATGAGCCGGGATGGGACAGTTGACAAGCTGTCTGCCACTCTCCCATCAGCTAGACAGCTGAGCTTCCTCAGCAGCTGCTCCTCTACCACCACCATTAACAGTTTGGAGCCCACTTTGTGGACTTTGAGGGTTCAGGTGCTGCTGCAGAGGCAGCTCAGTTGTGTGTGCAGGAGCACATAAGCATGCATGTGATAGTGGGAACCCCAGGGTTGAAAGTGCCCTCCCTTTGCAGAGCTACAAGGGTAGATATGGACGCTTAAACCTTTAAAAAAAAAAATAAATACAGCAAGCACTTCTTAGCACTCTTCTGGGGCTTTTGGGACTCGAACCATTCTGTGAAGTTGATCGTTACATTACGATGGCAGCACTTATCTATTACTTACATGTAGCCAACTTTGCAGTGAAATGCAGGAACCACTTCAAAGTGACACTGTAACGCTCATGAGAAATGACAGGCACACTGTAGTGAGCACAGATCATCAGATCCTTAGATTCAGATCTTGTACAAAAGACCTTCCAATCTCCTAACACCTGGATCCAATACTGTATCAGAAGGAAGACCATTATCTATGGCATCACTAAGCTGTTCCTGCAGTGGTGAGCTTGCTTGGAGGTCTCCCTTCCAAATACTAACTAGCCCAACCCATCTTAGCTTTTAAGATCACAGCACAAGGTGGTATGGCTGCAGGCCATAACTCTAATGAAAACCTGGTACAGTGGGTAGATTGTTCCTGGATCTCATTATAGGCAATTGTTCCACTACTTCTGCTGTTTTTAATTCCTAAACCTAATATTTACCTCTGAGCATTCAAAGTTATTTTGAATTTTATCTTGACAAATCACTAAGGAGTCTATTCTTCTTTCAATGCATGCATTTAACTCTCATTAATGTTCATATGAGTTATGCGCAGAGCTCAGCTCCAGCAGGTTTTTCCAGCAGGGCCTGAGTCGCAGCCCTTATATGGTGTTTCAAAGTTTCTTATGCTTCTGAACAAACACAAAATTCTTCTGCCTGAATGGAGCAGAACAGTGCTTCCTCCCACACTCTGCTGTGACCTTCTGGTCTGCTACACAGATCAGGCCTGCACTGCTGCCGTAAGGAGTCGGCCCCCTTTTCTTTCCCCATTTCCAGACGTGCTTACGTATGTGTACTGGGAATCCTGGGGGCCTGATTTAGCAAAGAACTCATTCAGGCTCAGCATTACAGAAGCCTTGTGCAAGCTTTTACTGTAGGGAAACTGTGGGTGTACTTTTACTGAATCAGGCTCTAAATTATGCCTAATATTCAGTTAAGTGGAAAGGAAAACAAGCCTGGACATGTTGCACACCATTGTGATGTTCTGTGAGCTCTCTGGTAGTCTTTCAGTTATATTTCCTGAAGAGGCTTTTGCTTTTTTCTTCATGTTCTTGACAAAGTGTTATGTATCCTGATCCGAGCCCGTGATATCTAGAAACAAACAAGCCCTAAAGGTATTAATTTTTAGACATGGGAACCCAACAGTTTAAGAGGATGACTGTTGTTCATACTGTATTAGCTACTGTAGCAGGACTTGGGAGACACTTAGCATAAAGGTTTTGGAAAATTATGGTTTCCTGGGGCTTCTGCATCAATACTTTGCTACAGTGCAGGTTACTTTATCAAGCATTGACTGAAGCAATCTCAAAGAAGATGCTGGAAGTAGAAGGGGCTATTCTGAAACTTAAAAATTCCTCTGCAGGGCAAGGTGCATTCTCCTCTGCCTGGTGAAAGGAAAATAAATCTCTTCCTAATAGAAAAGAGCAGTAGAAAACAGAACTTGAAATACCAATGTCTGCATTACAGAGATCTCTGGATACTGTCACGAAATAGCCAAATATGTTGCTTCTAACAGTGCAGGTAGAACTGTCTGGGAAACAGAATTTCCATTCTGCCTTAGATTTTAATGCTTTCTTTGAGGTTGGAGAAGGGGAATTTGAGGTTGAAGAGGGGAGAATTCACACACCCCCCATTTTTGACAAAAGCCAAAACCACAGGAAACAGGGTATATCCGAAATGAACTGTGCTGCAGGGAACACTGAGCTGACTGATGGAGCCTGACATAATTTTGGTCAGTTTTAGTGCTGTGAGTTGAAGTGAAGAATCAAAATAGATGGAATTCTGTTGGCAGCAGGGCTTCCAGAGTCCACAGTCCATTGTACAGTCTGTCCTGAGAGTGAAGACCCAAGATTTCGGCAGTATGGGAGCCAGGCAGCCTGCACAGATATTGCAACTGGGAATTGGAAAGCTCTGGAATTCAGTACAATGACAGATGTCATCCTGCAGACACCCTCAAGCTGTGGACCATGAATGCCATTTTTGGTCGCATGGCAAGGGTCTTTGCTCCCAAAAACTTCCTTTTGACTGATGTTGGCAAAACTTCCAGACAGATAAGAATCCAGTTCTGAGAACTTCAGTAGAAGGACATACAGCAGTCTGGGAAACGGGGCTTCCCAACAGCCCAGCAGACAGGCTGGCAGGAAGCCAGACATGTCAAGACCTGTCTGACAGATAGGATTTCATCAGATGTTGGCTGAAATAGAGACTTTGGGGGAAATACACAGATTTTGATGAGCCAGCATTTTCAACAAGCAAATTTCACTGGAGAATTCCCAATAAGCTCTAGTTTCCAGCAGTGTGAGATAGTTCGGATGTTGCTGATTTTAGACCAACTCTTAGTAATTGCTGTTTGTTTGCATTTTATAAGTGCAAAAGTATGATGTAGTAGAAGTTATCTGTTTAGAGGTATGGGTTACTAACAGAAAGCTAGTTCCTAATGAAATACTGTGTATGTTCTCTACAGAAGGCCAAGAGTTCTAGGAATTTGCCTCCTTTTGACTTCCTAGATGGAACTGCCTGGCTAGTGAGACAGTAAGAGGGTATGGAGTAAATAGTTGCAGCTTCAAAGGGATAAGTGTGGTTTGATGTTGTGATTTCCACTTCTTCCAGGAGGACAGAACTAACTTCATGATGAGTTACAGGTTCTCAAGGGTTCTTGCGAACTAAACATGCTACATAACTATGCTCTTGTGGATACTTGTTTGTCATGTGAACAGAACCCACTGCATTTCTAACTCATCTTCTCAGTCTCTTTAGTTTTGAGACAAAAATGGCTGTGACAGACCCTGCCATTCATTTCTTGCCCTAGTTGTTTTACAGGCATAGTTTTTTTTTTTAACTTGTATGAACCTGGTAATGTTTCAGTATCTCTTGCCCACTGTCTAGGTTCCTTTCTCAAAGTGCTTTTTGTCCCAAACCTTTATGCTGGTTCCCTGTATCCATTTCCTGTATACTTTGCCAAATTATGCAGTGATGCAACATGGTCATCATGTTCCTACTGGTTCCAGTAACAGCCTGTTTCTTCACCTCAGACTAGCTTGCAGTGTTGCATGAGAAAGGTGTCAATGTGTCTGACCTATCAGAATCTCTATCTTTTTCCATGTTTGTGAATCAAATGTCCCTAATCCAAAACATCATGCCTTAGAGACAGGCAATCCAAACTATGTCACGCATTTACAAGCTTTCATGCTTAAGAAAATTAAATAGAGCTAGAAACTGGATCTGGATACTAGCCCATCATAATGCTATTTTTAATACACTATTTTTATTTTTTCATCCTCTGGATAAGTTTTTACAGAGATGGTACTGGGAACATGGCTTTCACCGGTGATGAGAGGGGCTTTGATAATCTCAAATGACAGTTAGTTTTACATTGGGAAGAACAATAACCAAGCCTATATTTTTACTAATTGGTGGCACCAGTGAGCTCTGCAGTTGCTGCAATATCTTTGTTTTTAAGTAGTGAGCTCATTAGAGGCGGTGGACTCTGCTTCCACTGGAATTGTTAACAAGCTGCAACCCAGAACATTTCTACATGCCTTTCCACCCCCTCAGAGACTGCCTTAGTCATCTGTGCAGTTATAGCCTGCAAGAAAGACAGATTGTTTGCTGAAATGTGAAGGAATTTTACCATTCTGTGGTATTGGAATTAACATATTATTATTGGATTCCAGGCCTTTATTACTTTGATGTCTTTATTTTGACTATGGTTCTTGAAAAAGCTGGTATGTGAAAGAGCTTCTGACTTAATAGACAAACATAAAACACATTTAAGGGCAGTATGGTGGAAACATGCTTGATTGAGAGCTGTGGGTATTAATATAGCTAACTGAAGCTAAACTTACTTCAGTACTCTGTATTTACTGAAACAACTCAAGGTAAGGAATGGTTATATTGCCTTGTACTGGAAGGAAAACAATTGTTCATTACATATATCATTTAGGGTTAGATTTCTGGGCATTTGCAGTTTCATTGTGACACTTTGAAATAGCACCGAGCTGCTGCATTTACAGCAATCCTGGGGACTAATGGAAAGCAGTGGAAAGAAGATCTGGTATCAGTAGTATTGTCTTTCAAAACTCACAAGCTCTGGTGGAAGTCATGAGAAAAAAGTACCAGATCCACATATGTTACTAGGAACATAGCAGTGCTCTCAGCCCAGGGTGTTAGGGTGACCTGAATCTTTCAGCTAGCTCCATGTAGGCCCGTCCCTTTCCTGTATCCAGTCTTACAAAGCAGCTGTGTGCTTAATTTGATATGTAGTCTGAGTGCAGGTGAGCAGTTATCCCTTTGAAGATGAGTTGACCACAGGGACAACTGTTGCATTTCAAATAAGACACTGGAATATCTCTTTTCCAAGACCATTGTCCACAAGGCTGGCAGTGGAAGGTCTTGCTTAAATTTTCCAATTCAAACAACAGATACTTGCAGCTGAAAAGATTATCAGGTATCAATAACTTTAAAATCCCACTAACAGACTATCCACTACTCTCCTGAAGAGGTCTTGAGAGATAATTTATGGGAATTCTGAAGGAATAGCTGGCTAACTCTGGGTATAAACTCTGCAATTGCATTTATACATCTCAAACATGTCTTAGATACCTGGTCAGAGAGATAAATAGACAATTAGAAACAACTTCTTTCCAAACACTGTTGTGATACCTAGCTCAAGCGATTAAGAGGAAAAACGTGCTCAGAACTCTGATAATTATGGCGCTATCACCCAGGCTGTTCCTCCTCCTCCTCCTCCATGTTACTTCTTTAGTTGAGCATAGCCTACCATGTTTGGGATTTTTTATATTTTACCCATTGTATTAATGGTGATCTACCCATACTACTTCTGTGGGTCTGTAGGCTTAGTTCTCTCACTGCAATCAGAGTAGGAGGTGTGAAAAGGTGAAATGTGATCCTTTTGTACCAATGTGTGCCCCAGTGGCAACAGAAAGGATTTGCATTACTTGCCCTATGTTTTCTGTTCCTCACCTTGAAATAAAAAGGAAGGTAGCATGGTCTATGTCCACTTCAATCACAGCCTTTTCTAAGTGCTTTGGTATGTTATTGTAACTTGCCTTTTTCCCCTCTTAAAAGTCTCTTCTGTAATACATTATAAATACCAATAAAATGTTAGTAGAAAAAACCCCACATAAAATGCATGTTATTTGTTTTAGAAGTGTATGAGATACAGTGAGTATAGGAGGCTGGAATTTTTTACAAGGGGGAGTATTATTTTCACTTTTTAATTTCACATTGACCAATATTTTTACTTAGGGTAAAATAAAAACATACATTTTCCTGAGTCTTTACCAAGATAAATTTTCTGAACATTAGGCATGCCAGGATATACAGCCAACTCCTCCTGAGAGGCCAAGGAGTAGATCCATTTGCTCTGGGATATAGTTTTGTCCCTCTCATCTGTCAGCTTTTGCCTGTGGCAGCAATACAAAGTATCATGGACAAAGCAAATCAAAACTTCAAAATGGTTTACTACCCACCACCTTCTCACCTCTCCTGTCCTATCATGGATTGGGTAAAGAACTGTGGCCAAGAGGAAAGACTGACCTTTTTCCTCTTTGTATACTGGGGAAAAGGCAAGCAAAAGAAGTGTTTGGGGAGCAGCTGTTCCCCATGCCCTAGAATAGCAGAGACAACAAGGCACTATGATAGCATAAGGAATGTTGGAGTGGAAAGTCAGCTGGTCAGCTTGGTCATCTCTTTCCATTCCTGGCAATGAGTCACTGCAACCACATTGTTAAATGAAGTCATCTACTACCTCTTCTCCAAGTCATGATATTAATACATTTCATAACCAAGCAGACACCACACATTCCCTGATGTTCTCAGATGCTTCTTTTTTATTTTGCCAGAAGTATCTGGGCCATTCGTGGAGCACTGGGGATGCCCAGTAGGCTGATTGTCTTGTGAGATGGTGACAGGCATGCCTTCGGAGTCCCAGTGCAATTTGTGAACAGCTCTTTTATGAATGGGATATATTCTGGTACATTTAAAAAATCAAAACCTCCTATTTGTACTTTGACTCATGTATTAAAAGATATAAATGCACATGTTTTCATATATTACTGTGCACCAGTTGGATGACACTGTAGGAGAAAATTGTATCCTCTCTATTGGAATTTTGAAAGCATCAGAAATTGCTTAGCCCCACACTTCTCTCATTTAGATGCAAACAAGAAAAAATCCTTTTACACAAACAGGTTTTTACTGCTGTTAACACACAGTTATACCGCATGCACAGATAAACCATTTTTCCCAAGGAGCTCACAATGCCTTTGAAAAACATACCACTCTGAGTCAGTGCATATTCCCAGTCCAAGACAGGGAATCAGTCCTTACATTCCTCATATAGAAGTTTGCACAGCAAGATTCGTTAAAATTTCATAAGTCTGAATAAAGGCAAAGGTAGGAGCTGAGCCAACTGCTTTTCACTGTAGCCTCTTTTGTAACAAGGACATGTGCAAGTAATCTGCAAACCTTCCACAGTCTTCCACTGGCAGTGTGATGTTCTTGAAGGGCTCTTCCTATTCTTCCTTTTACTGATGGCAATAGACCACCCCCCCCCCCTTATAGATGACCTTTGTTTAAAATTTTAAACCAATTTTTGTTTAAACTTTTACTGGAAAGCTGAATTTTGTGCTATTAGGGAGTAAATTTCAAAATGCTTCAAAGAATCTTCTAATGATTTGGGTTGGAAGGGACCTCAAAGCCCATCTAGTTCCAAGCCCCAGCCATGGGCAGGGACACCCTCCACTAGCCCAGGTTGCCCAAATCCCCATCCAACCTGGCCTTGAACACTGCCAGGGAGGGGCCAGCCACAGCTTCTCTGGGCAGCCTGTGCCAGGCCCTCACCGCCCTCACAGGGAAGAATGTTTTCTTTATATCTAACCTGAATCTCCCTTCTTTATTTTAAACACATCCGTCCATGTCCTGTCACTCCCTGCCCTTCTAAACAGTTCCTCTCCAGCCTTCCTGTAGCCCCTTCAGGTGTTGGAAGGCTGCCTTCAGGTCTCCTCAGTCTTTTCCAGGCTGAACAACCCACTCCTTCAGCCTGTCTTCACAGAGCAGGTGCTCCAGCCTTCAGATCATATTATTCATTAAATTTGCCAAAATTTTATATTGGGTTTTCTTTTCTTTTAAATTCTACAAACTATAGACTTACTAATTTTTAATAAATGTGAGAGACTGGAGTGCATATGAAAGGCACAGATGTCTCCTCTACACAGAATGCAGTAGAGTTGTGGTTTTTTCTTTCCAAAACTTGACATTAGAGCATATGGCATTTTTATAGTAACTGTATAGAAAAGATTACTACTTTGGCAAGTATTTTTCTGTTATGAATATTGAAAAATATTATTTGGTAATTTACAGTGAAAAGTGTGTTTCAAAATACTGCGACAGTCATTTTTATGATTTTGTAGTTTAGGTCCTAAGGTTATTATTGGCTTTCATACCAGATCAAGTCAAGTCTGCAGCACAAGCATCAAGGACTTGTATGATATAGATGGGCAAGTCTTCATGTGTGTAAGAAACAGTCTTCATGATTGGCTTAAGTTATCAGCATCTGCAGTATTTGTAGGAGTGGATTGTTTCTCACAGCCAAAGGACTATGCAGAAGGGTCTGAACTGTAGTCCATATACCAAATAACCACCTTCTCCATTGTGAACATTTTGGATATATCATTATTTAGTGACAGGAGATGGTTTAATATTCACCTGCTATTAGCTGGTTACTGATTCTGCTGTGTTGACCAGCTTGCTTGGCAAATTGACATAAATACAATCAAAACAAAGAAATTGAGCTGCTACACTCTGGAATGAACTTCAGATTTGTCTGTGACAATGATCCATGGCAGATACATGAGATAGCAAGAGTCTACATCAGGAAGGGGTGGGATGACTTTTCTTCATTGCAGTACACAATGTCTTGATAATACATAATGTTATGAGACTGATTCAGATATGGAAGGAAAAATATAAGTATTCTTTCAGCATTATTTTCCAAACTCACTTCTTATAACTCTGCTTTTTTCTTTGTTAAAAGTTGTATCTCATATCCAGTGGCTATGAATGGTACAGAATGTTTTGAATTTCCCAACTTTTAGCTTGATTGAGTTTTTTTGTTTCTTGATTGTGACAGAAAAAACAAGATTTACCTTCTGTGTGCCATTCATTAGCATGCTTTCAATATGTCCCCCTCTTGTTCATCAAACTTCTAAGGTTAAATAATCTTGGTCTTTCATACTATTCAAACAGTCTGATTATAACTGACTATATCTCATTAGTCACCTGACATTTGCTTCGGCTTCTTTTCTGTCAGTTATAGATTTTGCTAGGTTTTCATTGGTTTCTTTAGGTCCTGCTCTTTACATAAAAGGTGCACATTTATTATTGTTTTATAAGTTGTTTTACATTGTCAGCAATTAATTTCTTATCTATTTCATAGCTCTTTGTCATGTCTCAGCATATCATCATGGTCTTCCTTTGTCTGAGGCTAAATACTGTTACAGACCTTGGAGATGCTGCCATCTCACTGCTTTTGCACCTCCCAAAGCATTAATAAACAATGACATAATCAGAGGTGTAGTACAGAACATGAGACCTTCCACAGTTAGCCTTTTGCTGTATATAAAAATGGCCTGAATGCATGACCTCTTACACAGATTATTACCTTAGCAGTATATATCTTCCTAACAGCTTTGCTTCCTCAGTAGCTGCTTCTGAAGAAGCTTATCACAGACCCTTTCTGGCTGGAGTTACCTGTGTCATGCAGCTCTCCTTACCTACGGGCACAGACGTGATGAATCACAAGAGATTGTGAGGCATAGCTTCCTACTACTTGAATCAGCTTTACCAAATTCAGATGGTCAGATGGATGATACAAGGCTCTAATTCTTTGATCATTCTGAGATCTGTTATGCGCTGAGGGGACAACATTCACTTTGCCCGACTCTTTGTAAAAGTACCTTTCTCAAGTAAAAGCTTGCCTTTTGCCAGCAGCCTAGTCAATTTATACTTCAGACCTTCTGAACTCTTGGTGTAATGTCATCATCTGTACCTGATGACTCATTGTTTTTATAATTATCAGTTTGCTCAAGAACCTTTTCCCCTGACACCTCAATTTCCCAAAGTATATCATCTTTATTAGCAAAGAGGAAGGAGCTTGGATCCTCGTCCCCACCTACAAATCTCTATTAAATGCCCTGGAACATTATGCTTTAAGGCATGCCCTGGAGGTCATGATATTTTCTAATGAAACCAAATTTAGATATATGAAAAACCAGCACAAGTACTTTTCCCCTCAAATTCTGTAGTTGGTCCTTTTTGTCAACTTAGTGAAAGTAGAACAGTATGTCTAGTCTTTTCACCTAACCTTATCTCGAATATCTAATTTATAATGTAAATGAACTGGTAACTCGGCCAAAAAAAATTGTGAATAAGTCCCAGATTTGCTCTTATTTGTCACTCAAGGGAAAGTGAAATTTTAGGTTGCAAAATTCACAGTATTCTCACATAAATTTTTATATTTGAAGTAACAGAGTTCACATTTCACTCCATTTTCATCCCACACCCCCTCTAAATTCTTCTTTCTGTGTTTAACTTGCTTCTTATATGTGTCAAATATTTAAGTATTTTGTCACCTGTGAAATTCTTTGCGTGAATTTTAGAAATTAAAGTGAAAAAAACCCTAAGTGAATGGAATTTGAAAAGTGCAAAGCTTACAGTCCAGATAGGGCAGTACATGGCACCATTAAGCATAACAAGAAGAATTCTCTGATGGGGACTCTAATAAATGTAGTCGCGTGCTGTAATAAAGAGCACATGAAAATGGATGTGGTATAACAAAATTATTCATAAAGAGAAATGCAAAAGGTTGTCATGCTGAGTGGTTACATGCAGTTATATGGAGCACTAACAAGGTCATCACTAGAATCTGAGTGCTGGGGTGCTTGCATGCTTTCTAACTAGCAGAGAGAGTAAACTGTTTTTATCTTGGAGGATATAGACAAGGCTGGAGTTGAAGGGGTGCTAAATCTTTCTACTGATTGTTAATAATTCAGAGCCAAATGGCAATAACGGCTCATGTAGGTCAGTGTAACAAACAAAGCAACTTCACTTCAAGATGTTTGATGGAAGGTTTTCAGGCTAAATGGTTCACTCTTGCTGTCTCCTGGATTCTTTTTGATACAATGTTATCATATTCTCACCTTCAGCAAAAAATGTGTGTGTACGTATGTTTGCATGTGCACACAAGTGTTAATGAAATACGGCAAACAAACAGAAATTTCATCAGAAAGGTTTACTGTGGAAGCAATGAGGTCTTCCTAAACAGCCATTAGAACGTTAGGAACCCAGAGGCTGAAACTGACCGCATTCCGAAGTACAAAATTTCAGGGCAGTGCAGTAATTCAGAGAGTTGGCTAAGCGTTGTTCCAGCAACTCACTGAGCTAAAACATCATTTACCCACAACATCAATATGATGTGAGTTTTATACCATCATTTAAACATTTAAACAGCAACAGCTTTACAGCATAGACTCAAGATGTGGCTGTAACTAATACTGTAACAAAATCAATAGACAAATGTTTTAGCAAAGGGCAGTCGCTGCTGTTTTCACTGATGTGTGTTTGTGTGCATAGCACAGTCACACCAATGGGTTTTAAAATCAGCAGAGTAAGGAGTTTTAAGCTCGGGGATTTAAGGCATTCAGACTTCTTCAGACCAAAATCATATCAAGACACAGCTAGGAGTATCAGTGGCCATGTCTAGAGCCAATAAAAATCTGTGAAAGTGTTTTTCTACTGAAATTTGCCTTTGGGGATTTTTCTTTAAGATTACATTTTAATTGAAGTTGTGAGCCAGTTCTGCATGTGGTGGAAGTAAGAAGGCCGCTAACATTAGAGTTCCTTGCAGAGGCCCTGCAGATTTGCCCAGTTAGTTAAGACATTTCTATTGGACTTAGCCCTCAAGCCGTGGAATGATGAAACACCCTGCACTGTTTCATCAGTGCCTCTCATCTTCAGAAGTTGATTTTAGGCAAGCTATTAGTGGTCATGGTGCTCAGCTGGGCTAGTAGCTATTTGCTTTCACATCTGAAGTATTTACATCAATCATCATAAGCATTTTGTCACCTCATAATGTCTTGGTTTTAAAAATACATATATAGAAACAGGAGGAAAGGTGAAAGCTGAAAGCATGGACAGTCTCCATGGCTTGCAGCAGAAAAAGGTCTCTGTAAATATCAAGCATAAAAATTATACACTTGGAGCATTTACCTCCAGAAGTTACAACCTGCTGAATGCCTTTGATCCACACACCTCAGCCATTAAAGTTACTAAATAGATTTTTCTTCATATATATGCCTCTTACTCTGCATTTATGGGCTTAGAGTACCAACTTAGAAATAAAGACTTACATTGATATTTATTTTTAAATTAACATTAGCTCCAGTACTCAAAGCCTATTTCATAAGAGACAGGTTGTCTTTTCCTTTTATTTTTTTTTCCCCAGATTAGCTGTCCAGAAACAGAGTCAGAAAATAGAAATCATTAAATAAACTTTCAAATTAAAATGTTCTTTCCTCGCCTTAAAGAATTACAAAGAACAGGTTTGATATGAAATAGGAGGTACATTAATTTGATTTGCTTTTCAACAGAGGGCATTTGTGTGTGCAGCTTGAGAGGAGCAGGCAATATCAGGAAGGTGATTTAAGCTGATGTATTTTAGTCTACTTTTCAGACTGGCTAAAAGCACACGTGTGATCTGTTTCTGTTGTTCAGCTGCAAGTAGTAACTTGTTAAGTTACAAGCACGGAGTAATTTTTAAGCGTGAGCCTGTATCCTAAGATTTTAATCTCAAGCCTTCTTCTAATTGTCAGCAGTATTAAGTTTGTTCACCTGATAAAGGTATCACTTGCTGGCATAGGACAAAAGGGTTAATGAATAAGGAATGCCAAAACCCAAAACCACGTGTTGCATTCGGAAGTGTTTCTGCAATAGTGTGTCACTGTTAGGGTGAGGAAATGTCACGTGCAGCCTCAGACTATTTATACTGCCTAAAATCAATTTTGAAAAATGTAAGCACTGGCCACAGTGGGGCCCTAGCAAGGATTTGAAATAAACCTCCCAGGAGGAGGATGTAATTATTTTCTCTTAATATCTAAAATACAAGGTTTAAAGGGAGAAGGTAAAAGCGTTCATTCAGCACAAGTGCCTCGGTGTGTTTATTGAATGGAATCACACAAGCCTGGAGGCCAGTGCCGCACTGCTTCACACGCCTGCTGTCCCACTAATTTTGCTGGGATTAGAGGGGTGTAAATGAGTGCAGAATTTAGCTATGGGATTCTAAAGCCACTTTGGCTGAGAAACCACACGTGGCCTGTGTACAGACATACGCGGTCTGCCCCACACCCCTGCAGGTTGCTGTGGTATGGTTGTGGGGTGGGGTTCCAGTGGCGGGAATGCCAAAAATCTTTTTAATCTTATTCACCTCACAGAAGTTATAGCCAGCCTTGACAGTGGCATTTTTGTCTTCAAATGCATTGCTGCTTTTAAAATTAGCCAAATGCACTTACTTTAAGAAAGCTGTACTACCCTGGTACTTTTCATTGCATTGGTGAGTTTCCACCTGTCAGCAGGCTTGATCGTGTTCACATGAGACTGTCACATACCAGCTGCTTTGAGCAGCAGCGCATGCGTGTGCAGAGCTGAGCAGGAAGAACCCATAGCTGTACCTTTGCACTGATGAAAGGTAACTACATGTCTTTCATTCAGGAAAATATACTCACAGAGGCTGCTATTGAAGAGACATTCTGCTTTCCAGCTAAAGACAGATGCAGAGCTGAACCCTCAGCAAAGTGAAAGAGAACCAGAGAGATTCTTCAGCTGCTCTGGGGCTCTGTGAGGGCAGAAGGTAGAAAGTCAGAATGACACTTTCCATTTTAAGAGGCATCATACTGTCTTATCCCATAGTGATATGTACTTGATCTTGCAAAGTAGTGAGAATCTCTTGAAAAGTGTTTCTGTTGCTCTTTGGCATCATTAGTAGAAGATTTGTATTCCCCACCTCTGAAGAGGATTGGCAAACGTATGTGATTCTATGATTCTGTAGGGTCTAGTCATCTGTGATGTTAGGGCTGTGTACAAAAATGGAGTCAGGGCCTGAATTCAAATTTTGAATATGTTCAGGTGACTGGAATTCAGACACCACGTTATACTCTGGGCCCATCTCTGATTTCTGCCCAGGTATAATGGGAGCAGAACAAAACAAACCAGGTCTGTCTAAGAAAGGAGGTTTAAAAGCGAAGATGTGGGATCTACAGGAAGGATTGCTGCTATCTCCGGGCCGTATTGTGTCATTGATTTTTAGGCTGATCTCTTAACTGATTCCAGTTGGGACTTAGACTTAAAATTTGTTGATTCAGACTGGCCCTACGTGATGAAGAGTAACAGCTTTGGTTTACTTACAGCTCTAGCCGTGTAAACCCTGTGTCACCCTAGCTGGAGTTAAATCACCAGAGCTGGAAAGTCTTGGAGCCTGTTACTGTGGGGTAGAGGAGGGTGCAGCCCCACAGCACATCAGCTGCTTCAGTGACTAGGCCCATCTGCACACTCTCTCCCCTCAGCTAATCAGATAATTCAAGGCGGCTTACCTCTCTATGAGAGAAAGATAAACAACCTTGAAGTAACCACAGGATAAAAGCGTGCACACAGGCAATTACCAGAGAGCAGCTGATGCACTGTAAGTTCACACCCTGTATTGGCCTGTGGTAACTTGTTTGTAGGCTGGTTCTCTCTGAAGGCAGTGCTGAAGAGCAGGCTGCAGCCCTTTACATCACCCGCAGGCTGCAGCCCTTTACATCACCCTAACGACTGCTACTCAAAAAATATTTGCAGCCTGTTAAGCTCTTTCAAGAAAAAAGAAAGGCGTGGGCTAAACCCAAAAGTCTTCCTTTTGGGGATATTATCCTTATGTTTTGAAGTAAGGGCAGCCTGACAGTTCTTACTAGTCAGTAAGAGTACTGAAATGCAGTCCAGTTGCTACCCTCAAGATTCTAGCTTCTGTCTGCTGGAATTTGTTACATCTGTCAATAAGCAGATCTCAGTAATAATTACAGTTGTGCTTGCTGACACCTCTGTGGTTAACATCTGCCATTAGTTTTGTTCTAAATCCATGTTTATTAGGAACTGTAACTTGAGCAAAGAACCTGCTCTTTAAGATGAATTTACCCATATAATTATAAACTATTGCTTTTTTAAATCCAGTTACTTTTACATTTACAAAATGCCAAAAAAAAAAAACAAACAGTGCTTAAGAATGGTTTACAATGTAAGAAAGCTTTTTATTCTTTTTATTTGATCATTTAAAAATCCCATTGTTTGCCATATTTTTACTCAGACCGGCAATGAAACAAGTTAACACCTCAGATGCTGGAATATAATAAACTACAAAATGGCCCCAAACATATGTTCTTTCCAGAAGCCCACAAATCTTGACAAATGCATGGAAATATTGCTTGGGAACATATTGTGCTGTTGGGGACACTGAATCCCACAAACTAGAGAACTAACTTCTGCCATCAAATAAACCCCTGCAACTCAATTAACTGCATTCTGATTAATGCTATAATTTGGCCCAGAAAATTTAGGTCAAGGGCTGCACCTATTGGTTATCACATAACTGCACTGAGCTATTGCATGAGTCTCAACCCTCTTTTTTGTCTTACAAATCATTGGCCCTGAAATACCTATTAAAATCATAACTGGGTAATTTATAGATGAAGGGCCAAATTCACCAGTGCTGGGTCTGGAAGATATAAATAACACTTTCTTGTTTCAGCATGGCTCGTTGCGCTCTGCCTTCCTTTGGTGTTTTCTGATGGTGGAAGGAGATTAATTTAATTTGTGGTTGGGATTTCATATGAGCCTTGCTGTTAGCGGCTGCTGAATCAGTGCATTCCTCTATTGCTCTGGCCATTCACTGCTTGGGTGTCTAGCACACATTTTGGGCAGCTGTGGTACTTTTATTTCCCTGCTGCCACCACTGAACAGGGCACTGGACTTTGACATAGATTGGTAGAAGCTGACACAATTTCAGTTTGAATTTCTTCTGGAATTTTAGTTTAAATTGATTCCCTCTGATCAGTGCCACTGAGTGACCGACTGCCAGCCTGCTGCTTCTAATCAAAACATCATAACATGGCTTTAATACAGATATTTGTTTGGATTAATAATAAAACAATAATTTTTGATCAAAAGAAAAAAGTTTGCTCTAGGAACTAAAACTATGTTTTGATTGGGATATATCAGAATATTTATGGAAAAATTTCATTAACCAGAAAATTACAATAAACTACACGCTACATTTAACCTAAAAAACAAAAAACAAAACCAAAAGGATTTGCTTTATATTGCTTCCAAAAAGCAGATCGCAATCCAACAGTATCTGGTCAATGCTGATGAATAAACAGGTACTGTACTTAAAACACAGGGGAGCCTCGAGGCAGGAAATGATATTCATTTATAGGTACTGGTGCTTCATTAGGAAATCATAGCTGTGAACCAAGGTTTTACTAGTTCTTGTAATGTAAAAATCTGATTACTTTGATTCTGTTCATTCGCGAACTTTTCAACTAGAGGCTTTAGCAATAAATTTGGACAAAAAAGAGACTGTACATTTTCAAAGTCACTCCAGGAAAAAAATGCACCTCTGCTGATGTTTTATATTAGAATTTATACTATCTATCATTCTAATAATTTTCTCTATGATGTCCATCATATCATGAGAACAAAATGCTATCTTTTCTCCTTGATATTGCACTTTTTAGAAAAGCAGTCCCTTTTCTATTTTTTTCCTTTGAAGTAGCTCATAGCTTGCAAGGTCCAGCATCAAGAGTAATTAGACTAAACCATGCAGAAATCCCAATGGAAGTAGACAGGTAAGTATAGCATTAACTGCTTAAAAACTGAAAAACAAATCAAAATGTTTTAGAAGGACAGGCAATATGAATGAATCCTTTTTATATACACAAAAGCAAATAGGATTATTTTTTGCATATCATGTACTCTGATATTAATTAGCAAAAAAAATTAGCACATTGGAATTAATTTTCCAGAACCCATGAAAACCTATCCTTTGAGGGAGTAAATGTAATAAGACTACTATAATAATAGTCATGCTGCTGGGATGTTCCCAAGCAGCAAGTTACATGCAGTTTCAATGTATGCACATACATGTACCTTTCCTCCAAGTTAGGAAGCAATTTTATACCCTGATATGGTCCCTACCTTTCTGCAGGGAATTACTTTTTGAGGTTATGTGTAAAATTTTCATTGACTTCAGAAATCAAATTTATAGAGTAATTTGTTGAGGTTTCTGTAGGTATGTTGTACGTAGCATGTTTTCCTCAACCAGTGGCCTTTGAAAGAACCAGCAAATAACAAAGGAATAAGCCCTACTGCTGGTTGGTAAAGAGATGCTGTATTTCTGTCAGCTCCGTGAGGAGATGCCTGCGCCATGTTTCCAGTTACTTAACTGTGTTATAAAAGTAAGTAGTATAAACACCTCTCCAGATTAATTCTGCACCTTAAAACTTGCTCTATTTATATATATATATATATATATATGAAACTGCTCGCAGAAGCATGTTTTGCAGCGTAAACTTAGGTGTAGCACTTAAGAAACTTGAATTAACCTGTGAATGTATCCATTATTTTGAGTTATTATATGAGCACAGCTTAACTCGCTAAAATTAGATACTCTCACTAGTTAGTAAGATACATGAAAGACCTAAATTGCATATGAATAGCTCTGGGCAACACATGTAAAGGGACTCTATCCACACTGTGAACCTGAACCTTATGCTTATACTCGACAGAGGATGCAGAGCTACATATCGTCTCCACTTTAGGGGCATATATATGTGAGCAATGGTTTAAATAGCTTGTACAGTCTGTCTCCATCGCATTCTTTTTAGTCCTGGTATGTTGGTATTCATTATTCTAGTTGAGAATAATAATGTTTTAAATAAATTTTCAAAATAATGTGCCAGCCAGACTGGGATTTTTTTATCAGACTACGTAGTTATATTTCGGACTTTCTGTATTTGCAAGAAATTCATAACAATGTATTTTCTACTTTTTAAATAGAAGGAAAATGAAACAGTGCAAGTGAAAGCTATACGAATTATTAGACCTCTTGTAAAAGGTTTCTTAGTGCTGCTGCTGACCTTCTCAGTCTGTTCTGCTTTGCTTTGGTATGTTTAACTGCCCCGGGAGGTCATTACAGACAGTGGTGACTGTTTTGTCAGGTCTTATTGTTTAATTAGATCACAGTTTATGTCAAAATTCTAAAATTCTTTTGGCACATGCCAAAATTTTCACAGTTTTTAGTTTTAAAGTTGAAATATTTCTTAAACAATAAGCAGCAACTACAAGGGAGTAGACAAATTTATTTAATATTTACAGTGTGCACTTAAAAATTTGTGCCTTGGGTTAAATTCATTGAAATGTGACATCTTATTTTCAAGAGTATCCTATGGGTAATCCCTTGAAACTTGTATTGACATTAATATAAGCCTTAAGAAATAGGCTTGCCAAGGCTCACATTAACTATAGGAAAGCTAATTTTTTCTACTGATCTTCCCTCCATTCATCTGAAATGGTATAAGATTGTGTAAACAAACCCTCATCTACAGAATTAGAAAATGATGTTTTTGATATGCCTTTCCTGCCCTTGAAATTATATGCCTGGAGTATGCAATCTGTGATGTACCATGTTCTGCTAATGGTAAGATAATTGGTACAAATTTCTAGGCTAGAGGTAAATGCCAAGCTACTGTACCACAAAATTGTTGCTTGGATGATCTACTTACTTCTGAATAGGGCAACCTACCTTTTTTTTTCCTGTATGCCATGTTTAATTAGAACCTATTATAGAAATTATTGGAAAAAGAGGTATATTACTCATTTCTCACCATTTTATTCAGGAAGAAAATTTTAGTTGTCATATTCTTATTCATGTTGTGCAGAGCCAAATCAGTTGGTGTCTTTGGAAGGATGCAGTGCCCAAACAGAGCCAAGACTGATAATGTTCTAAAGATTGAAACATTAAATGACCTCATGCAGGTCCTATGTTCTAGATAATGTAACCTCTTTTTCTCATATGGCCTGATTGAGTGTATTATCTCCCACAAGACATTTGGTATCTCAGCAAAATAAAACCCAAAGCCCCAAATCTCTCTCACAATAAGCTGTTAGTAAGGCTGTTCTGTTTCTTGATGCTTCAGTGTATGAGGCAGGAAATCATACCAGCCATGGGGGTAATTTATTTCTCTAGAGCTATCACCCTTAGGTATCTTGGTATCGCTATTCTCAAAGAGTCTCTCTGTTGAATATTTATGGTGAATGACCCCGCTGCCAGGGACTGCCACGAGCACTGTAGTATATCAGTGCCCAGGTGTTTGATAGAGCAAGGTCTGTGCTACACCTTCAGAGCAAGCACTATCATTGTCCCTTCAGGTGTAACACAGGGAGCTGAATCACTGAGACACAGATAAATGACAACTGTAGGTGTCAGAGAACAGCGAATGGTAAAGTTTGTAAGGGAGAGACCAATCACTGCTGCAGCAGGGACTAAAGCCCTGTGAGTTGGGCAGATATAAAGTGAGGCTACCCCAAGCAGGGTGGAACTGCTCTGGAATGGGAGCTACTCTGGGAAGCAAGAATTGGCCTGAGAATCTCGGTGTCTCCTGTCTTGTGTGAAAGGTAAATGGCAAAAAGTAGTGACTCTTACACTGTGGAGAGGTCCAAAGGTGTCTAGCTAGGCCCAATATGATAGCCTGTGCTTTGGGGTTCAGTTTGATGATGTTTCCAGTACCCATGAGGGCTGAGAGCCCTCATCATGAAGGTAGTAAAAAATGGGCTGCTCCAAGCACAGTCATAAAGGAATGCAGTACAAAACAGTGGCCAGAAATATGATGCGGTCATCTTAAGGCATATTTTCCATCACAAACAAGACCTAACCCCACCTGAGGCCTGAAAGGACAAGCAGCCCAAGGCTGAAGTTGGCTCTATTTCACCCTCCATGTAAGTGGCTAGTGCAAGGGGCATATGGGCCAACCAAACCTCCCCTGCAAACTGCCAAGGTTCAGTCCCTCAGTGTGCAGAAGACCTGACCACATCACTCATTTGCTGGCAAATGGCTCCCAAATACCTGCCTGCCTTGACTAATGCTGTCCTGCTTTATCAGAAATGGGCTGTTTTCTTGCCTGGCACTAAGCCTGGAGCCACAGAGTCATGCACAGGCTCAACTCCTGCCTCCTGTCACATTTAACCTTCCTCTTGCTGGAGAAATTTTGCAGCCCTCTATGGTCTGGGTAGAGACTTGCAGATAAAGAAGTGTTAATCAGCAATCCTCATGGGTCTGCATTCAGCATATTTTCAATCTGGCCATTTATCATTGGTCCTTGTTCATTATCTGACACTTGGTGGTAGCTTTTCATAACCCATCCCAGTTGCAGGCCTTTCTTTGAGTATGTTTCTAAGAGGTGTATGAAGTATTTCATTTCAACAATGAGTTTGTGAACACATCTTTTTATGCTCTTACCGACAAATTCCTATTTACACAGTTTCATTGTGGCACATAAAAGCCATCTCAGAAGGTATCCTCAGTTTTCTATGCTGACTTGTAGAGGCTAGAGAGAAAGCAGAGAGCAGCATTTCACCCTCGTAGCTGTATAGAGAAGATCATCATGTTAACTTTGCATAGTTGGGGATAGGGCCAACTCTCTGAGGATAAGCATGCCCCATGCTTTCCCATGCCTCAGAGCATGAGGAAAAACAGATCCACTCTGAATGTGAAAGGGTATTTGAAAAAAAACATTCAAGAGTGTGAACCATTTTTTGCAGGATCTTTGCTATAATACCTAGTAATAGTGTCTTACAGAGGAAAGGATAATGCGCTTCACCACCACATGTTATCGGGTTGGGTGAAAATTTAGCTCAACTTGGAGCCCAGCACTTGACTCAAAGAACCATGTTTTACTTCTGATTAATCTGCCTTTCTTCTTCTGGATTGTTTGTCTGAGCTCATGTTAAGGCTTTGTGTTTCTGCTGTTATTGTATTATGCATATTATGTGAGGAATAAATATGTATATTGTGTTGCATATGTGTCACATAAGGCAATCTCTGCCCTGAGTTAGCAACAGTTACTGTAGAATGTGTGGAATCTGATTTTTTTAGATAAAAAAATGTGGTTAATAAGGCATCCATCTTGCTCAATTTTTTAAAACTTAAATTATGCCAAATTTATTTTGACCAACTTTTAAAAGTGAAATTGATACAATTATGCTACGTGACAATATTTATACTCAGAATCTGTATATGGTAGTATGTTTCAAGGGTGAGTTCATAAGGCTACAACTACTATGTAGCAGGTTAACTACAGTGCCACACGGCTGCTACACTGATTTCTCTCCTAAAGACCAGCATTGACAAGAAAATGTCTGCTTCTTCAAGAAACTGTTTCTGGTATTAAATGAGCATATTCTATGCAGATATTTGTAAACAAAGTATGCTATTAAATTATTACTTAGTTTTGTTCAATTAAATATCTTTCAATTAGCATTTACTGTTGGAACTTCAGTGCTGAAACGGTGATTTGGATAGGAGCAATGTGCAGTTATGGTTCCCTCATAGCTGTCCAGAGGAGTGCTACAAAGATAACTGAAGCATCTCTCTGAGGAAAAACCAGGAGGAGTGGGTCTGTTTAGCCTAGAGAAGACTGTGAAGAGATTTCATTGATGCTTATAAGTATCTAAAAGGGCACAGTGATACTCAGTGACAGGACATGGGGCAATAAGCACAAACTGGAACACAGGAAGTTCCATATGAGTATGAGGAAAAACCTCTATACATTGAGCGTGACCAAGCACTGGAACAGCCTGTCCAGACAGGCTGTGGGGTCTGTTTCTCTGGAAATATTCAAACCTACCTGAATGTGATCCTGGGCTACGTGCTCTAGGTGATCTTGCTTTAGGGGGGTTGGGCAAGCTGATCTCCAGAGGTCCTTTCCAACCTCTATCCTTCTGTAATTCTGTCTCTAAGCTCTTTTCAGAGAATTAGCTCTCTTCAGTTCTCTCTAGCAGTAACTGATTCGTTGCACCTACCACACAACCTGTTGTTGCCCAGAGCCCATTGTAGGCACTGATAACACCTTCCCAAAGCATTATTATGATGTTCCAGAGCCACTTATAGTATTTTGAAAGTATTTATTTTTATTTATACTTTCACAGAAAGTCATGTTTTAAAGTTTGCTCTTGTCATGTTTTCTGGCACTGTAGTCAGGATGAAGCTGTGCTTAAGGTTCAGGCATTAGGATAGTGCCTTGATGTGAACTTGCCACATTGCTCATAGTAGAGTGATAGCATGTCACAGCACCACTTTTACTGTGAAGCTTACTATGGAGCCCACTTTTATGGACAGCAGATTTCTTTCTGACAAAGCGTAACAGGACCTCCTGCCCCAGGTAGAAGCAATATGCAGTATAACCTGCACTCAGAGAGGCTCTCCAGAGCCTCCTCAGGGGCAGCTACTGACCCCTGTGTGGTGGGGCAGGGTCCTACTGAGAAAACTGTTGAATTTGAAATAATTTGGCCTCTTTGTGAAGTGATAATTTCCTTGGTTACTTCTAAAATGTGCTGCAATATGTAATGTGCTTATGTATCTCCAGCAAGTAAGAGGCTGATGGTAATAGGCTGTTTAAGCTGTTGGTAAGTGAGTAGAAAAGGTGCTGTACCGTCTTCCTCTCTGCCTTTGAGTCTCATCAGATTTTGCTCTCATCTGCCTGGATTGTAGATTGGTGATGGAGCAGTTGTTTTTTGTATGCTATAGAGAATACTCTCCTATGTTATTTTCAACAATGTGGTCGATATGTTCTTAAAGTTCCTTCCATTTATACAGCCCGTGACATCTTTCTGTGCTGTCTCCACCTTCTGTTCTTATTTCTTTCACATTTTCTATACCTGCTTCCTTGGCCCTTTATAATATGCAAACCCTAGTTATTTCTGTAGCTTTATATATTATGGGCTGTGCATTTGAATTAGGGACCTAGCTCACATAAACCTCATTCTACTGATGAAACATTCTTAAAGCCTTGACTTTTATGTCACTTCTAATCAGCACTTGGCTTTCAGTTAGATTTCTAGTTTTCAAATGTGAGGATCAAAACAGATGTTCAGGCTTGTTGAGGGCTATCTGAATAGCTTCAGGATATTCTTTGAGCCTTTACTGGGATAGAGCCAATGGGCAAACCAAAACATTTTGTTAGCAAAATGAGAAAGTTAATTTTCCTCTAAAAGGTTAGAAATTTAGTACAACCTGTTCACATCACCATAAATCACCATCACAACATCTAAGTTTCTGATTGTTACTACCGTAGGATCTGTACAGCTACTAAACAAACAAGCCTTGTCTTTTTTGTACTGAATGGAGAGAGTGAAATGGAAACTTTGGAAAAGGCATTGATAATACTGTCAGTCAGTGACTATTCCAGTTGTGAATCCCAGCCACAGTATTTTAGAATGGTATTGTAGTTGTCTGATATTCTGTGTTACACATTACTAGGACATATGTACCATATGTACTGAGACTTAGTTATTTACTTAGGCAAACTACTGAGTCTCAAGGGGGCCTAAATTGGTATGATGTGCACTGCAAGGAGCCTGGAAGAAGAGGTAAGCTACCCCAAATTAGACTTCCTCCAGACTTAATTGGCATTCTTCAATTTACTTAGATTCCCCTCAGTTGTTGGCCCAGCATCTTCTCATAAGTCAATTTCTGTTTCACACTCTAGAAATAAAATGCAGTAGAAGTGCAGGACTTTGAATGTAATCAGACTTATTATCTGGTTTGATCATTATTTTGTAGAGATTTGATTGCTATTTATGATCTGTAATAGAGGTCGTTATTTTATTACATGCTTTCTGGGTATGATTAAGTCACTTAAATGAAGGCTTTCTTTCAGTTTAAGTTAGTAAGAATAATATATTTCTGATTTCTTGTAAATAAATCCGAATTTCCACAAATCTGCATACTATGAAAGCTTTTTGGTTAGAAAATACAGATACAAGTAGATGAATAAAGTATAGAACTTTGTGCAAGCTAAAAATGTTGGGTTTATAGAAAAAATATTTTTGGTTTTAAATTTTAAGCATATTATCTCCAATGCTGAGATACCATTATTGCTTTGACAGACTTTGAGGGTGAAAGACATTCATATTCTTATTGGATATGTAGCCCTTAACAGAAAAAGGAAAGCAATATTACTCAACAAAATTAAATGTTTTTAAAAAGAAATTTAACATTTTTTACTTTTACCTTGTTAAAAATTATTCAGTGAGTGAGATGTGTAGTTGTTCAACTGCATTGTAGATTTATCAATAGATTTTATTCAGAATTGTGGTTCTCTCAGATATTTTTCCTCAGGTTTTCTTAAGGGCCTGTAATGAACTCTAGCAAGCCTTTAATGCTTCTGAAGAAAACTGAGCTAGGTCAATATTACTCAGTCTGGAATGAGCCTGTAAAAATGCCTAGTAGAGGTACTTGCCACTCATCTTGTTAAATTGAGGATTCTGAACAAGGAGTAGGGCAGCTCCTCCAAGGAGACAACATGCGTGTCTCAAGAGTTGACATAAACCTGAAACACCATGTAAGCAGCAGTGCTGAAACTAAAACCGAACAAGAGAATTAGGATGAGAGAATATAGTTCTGGACAGAGAGACTCTGGACCTGAGAAAGGTTAACACTGATTAGCGTTACATGTTGTGCAGAATAGCTTGATCTCTTCATGCTCTGTGAACAGGATAGTGACCAGTCTGAGCCCAGAAGTCTGTCTATACTGTGATTGCCCAAAAGCAGTTCAGCAACACAAGTATACCCGACATTGAATTCTTGGCCAAGCTACTTCATGTCCAACTCTAGAAGATGCTCAGAGCCTCCCAACCTTCCCCATATGGTCTGGGGACTCCAAAACAGTGTACAGAAATGTTTTCTTACCCACCCCACTGAGCTTCTCCCAGCACATTAAAAAAAGGCTCATTTTCCGATCAAATTAGCATTGATTTTTCCGACATTAGTACATAACTCATCATCTGTAGTTATTTACATCAAATTTTTGCACCATTTATACAATTTACATATTTTTTTATCAAATAAAATAATAGTTATGGATGCACATTACACGCTGTCGTAGTTTTATCCTGGATGGCAGTTAAGAAACACAGGGCAGCTTTCTCACTGCCCCCCACCCCACGCCCCCACCTCTGCCCCAGGATGTGGGAGAGAATCAGAAGAGTGAAAGTGAGAAAACTCATGGGTTGAGACAAAGACGCTTTATTAGGCAAAGCAAAGGCTGCATGTGCAAATAAAGAAAAAGAGGGAACCTTCACCTCTTCAATGGGCAGGCAGGTTCAGCAAGGCTCTATTACATGTAACAGTGGCTTGAGAAGACAAAGGCCATCACTTGGAACCCTTCTGCCTCCCATCCTTCCCCTTCACCATGGCCCTTAAAAGCTGAGCACAGGTCACATGGAATATCCTTTGGCCTGTTGGGGTCAGCTGTCCTGTCTGTGTCCCCTCCTACCTTACTGTGTGCCCCAGCCTGCTTCCTGCTGGGGGCATTGTGAGTAGCAGAAAAGACCTTGACTCTGTGTAAGCATGGCTCAAAACCAGCCACCTTCTCTATATTATCAATGATGGCTTTGGCACAGTTCCAGAACACCTCCCCATACTAGCTACTATGTGGATAATTAACTCTCTCCTAGCTAAAACAAAGAGATGGTTTCACACAGGCCAAGCACAGATGATAATCTGTTATGTTCATCTACACAGCAGGCAAAAATTTCCTGAGAATAGGCAAGGTTGAGTACATACAAACCACATCTAGAAGCAAACAAATGAATCCGTAACAGACCTTTGCAGAGTGGTGAGCTGGTTTGGCAGTAGCAAACCAAAGTGCACCATGCACCTCAGAGAACTGTGAAATGCCATATGAAGCATATTCAACACTGACCTGGTCCTAGGCTTGCTGTGGTCCTGTGTGCCAGCTCAGGCACACAGGTCCTGTGATCCTGTGTGCCATATAAAGGCTATGTTCAAGGTACTTCAGCAACATCTGAAATTCTTGTCTTTCAGACAGGCCTCAGTTACATCCCACCTAGTGTTTAGACACCTTTCAGCTTCCCACTCAACAGCAAAAAGACTGATTTCTTAGAGGCTGCAGCTAGTGCATGACTTTGTGAGCAACAGGGGCACATGAAAGCTCACCAAACATGACCAAAAGGGGTGAGAAGCAGAATAAGGAGAACAATCATGTTAGTTTTCTTGTGTTGAAGGCAGTTTGGGCCTTCAGTTTTGGCAATTTTTTTTTTTTTTAATGCTGATGAAAAAATATAGATCACTTTCCTGTGGTAAGAATAAAAAATGTCCTGCTTGGTCATGAACTCTAGGAGCGGGGAGAGAGGTAGCAAGAGACCAGGAGCAAGAGACTGTTTTCCATCTGCCACACAAACGCTATAGGGTACTACTGTTGCATTTAAACTAGAAAGCTCATGGACCTTGCTTGTGGTACTGTGTAGAACCTCAGCATCAGTAGTAAATGTGCTTGCACTGAATTGTTTCTCCATGTACTGGTAACAGGCAGGGCTCAGCACTCCTCTGAATGACTGCTGTCTGACTGAAGACTTGCTGGGAAAGGTAGATGTAATGGTAGGACTTCAGCTATGTTACTGTGATGTACAAGTAGCTACTGTGTGGTTTGTTAGAGAAACCAAGGCGTGAGATGGATGTATTTTTGCTGTTCTAAGTTCACAATTGTGTCATCTCACTCTAGAAGAAAAATTGCTTGGGGAATCTTATCATTGTACTGGTTCATTTGTTTTTTTCTGACTGAAAATGATCAAGCTTGAAAATGGTTGGATAGACTCTCCCCTTTTCCTAGCATTCCTCTGACTAAAGATTGACCCATCATTTCTGTACAACTGTCATAGTTTATACTTAAAGTGACCTTAGCAGACTCCTTTGTCTTAGAACACTATCCTAATATAAAGACTCATACTCAACTATCAATCACATAAGTAAGTTTTTTCAACAGAAAATGCTTTCTTTTTCTATGGAAGGTGCTCACGTCTGTCTTTTCTGCATAACATCTTCCTCTCTACATAGTTTCTGCTCTGTTGCTATTGGTACTAGTTATTCAGCAAAATAGGTACTGGAACTAAAGATATGTTTTTTCTTGACCTGTCTTAGAACACAGCATGCAGGTTGAAATTTTGGGTTTAGATTTAACTTCTTACTCTTGTAACAAATTCACTGAGTCAAAGTCTCACTTTATATAGCCTTAGTTTCTGGATTTTCCAAGTCATTTCAGCTCTAAGCTGAAGTAATAATGACACATGTTATAAACCACAAGCACTGTGAACTCGGCGTGGACTTCTATATCGCTATCTTGAAAGTATATCAATCTCCTTATACATTAATTTGCTATACCCACTGCTTCTTTGGTTGCTTTTTCTTAACTTTTTCTTGATTAAAAGAAAAGAGAATGGGCCCTCTTAGGCCACTTTTGGAAGCTGAGAAGTAAAAGGGATTTAGACTAAAAATGAATAAATTGTACATTTTTTTCCATGTTGTCCCTTCTGTAAAGCGTTACACTACTAACTTAAGGCTATTATTAAATGAGACTGTCTGCTGCTGTCAGTGAGAGTCCATTGGCTGCACCAATTATTATAGCTGTACTGACTAAATTCAACTTATTTCTGAATTCCTAGAATCCATATGCTATGGATAGCCTTTTTCATACAAGTTTTCTCTCAGAAGCAGGCAAGGAAACTTTGGATGTTTTCTCTTTAAGGGTTGGCAGATAATGAAAGAACAAACCATTAGCAGTGTTTCACATCTGAACATTTCCTTGATGTTTATAAGATTTACAGAGAAGTTATTTTCATTCATTTTTCCTCATTTGTTGCAAATGTGTGCTCATCCCAGTTTTGCCCAGTCCTGAATATGAATGCCAGACTACCACAAGAAAGCACAGGTATTGCAATATTTTTTCCGGTTCATCCAGCAACTGAAAGTCTCATGCGACAACTTGCAGATTTCCAGTTCAAACCTGTAGAACCAAGATGGTTACATAAGGTGGGAATATATATGTATGTGGTGTTTAGCTATAATAGCCAGAATTTCCAAAGTTGCTCAGCACAGGCAGAATTTGGGCCTTCTTACCCTTACAGAATTAATGTACTGTTATTATATAGAATGGTTGTCAGGGGGAAATGAGTTTTTAATTACTTTTTTACTAGGTTCAAAAAATCTTTATTTTAGACCATAAATGCCACTGCATATCATAATTATTATATCTTTATTTAGCATTTCAAAGTGGTAGACATTCAAGTGTTTAACACAGGAAGCAATAGTTAGCTTCAGGGAGTACTCAAGTATACACATCAGTGTTTGAGTAACTTTAATATGACATATGCATGTGACTCAGCAATAAAAACCTGACACTCCCCTTCATAAGGAATGACAGAATTCTGGTTTCACTAGTGTAAAAATTGATTGACAAAGGATAACTTGATGGGTGCCACCAAAACGTTCCTCCACTCTTAAATTTCTGTATGTTATTCTGTGTCCTTTTATTTTCTAATTTAAGCTGTTCTGGACATGAAGAACAGCTTTGTAAAGCTCAAGAGCTTCAAAGAAATAGGCTGTCAACACAAAAAATCTCCACACTGAAATACCTTTGATGACAGGAGGAAAAAAAAAAGATAATATTGCCAGGGCCACTGCCCATAAGGAAATAAGTACAATAAGTGTGTTGCACTTTGATCTTGAATGAAAGGCCACTTAAAAAACTTCCACTGACTGTGGATAGCACACCCCAGGAGCAACAGCATGTAGTTCAGTCTTAAAATACTGAAAGATGGAACAAACTTCAGGGCTGCCACATATGATAGGATGCTTCAAGAAACTTAAAAGATAGGAGTCTTGGAAACCCTAAAGAAAAAAATCAGTGAGCTTACACAGGACACATCTTTTTAAAAGAAAAATCATATACCATTGTTTTCTACAACACATGCTGACCACAAAACAGTGACCAAGAGATGAAGTTACCTGTCAGAAACTATTTCTTCCCTTACTAAGATGTTGCAGTGTGAGAGTAATTTCTGAGATTGACTTCCCCACCACAGAACCAGTATATTTTAAAAAGAGGAAAAGTGCTCTTTATGGGGAAATGAGAGGGCACAAAACGCCTTTTAATTTATTTTTATAATAAATACCATTAATCAGAAATTTGAGGCCATATATTTTTATTTCGCATTTAATGCTTACAATGTAGAAACGAGTAATTCAGTGAAAAAGTTGAAATAAGCAGTTGCTAACAACGAATTCAGTATTTTATTGAAACCTGATAAACCTAGATAATTCAGTATTTTTTTCACACTTTTCAAGGGTGGTTTAGCAGAAATGAAAAATTATTTCTGTGGCAGCTTCATGTGGACATGGAAAACCTGTTTCAAACCATTCATGGCTCCACCTCTCACAAACTATTTATTATGTACTATAAATTACGTATAACATGTAACATAAAAATTAAATAGAATTGTTCTGGAACCATAGATACAGATTGAGAGTTAATTAAATGAATGTGTGGGGAAAAATCTGTGTGAGATACAGGACTAGGGGTTCCCTGCTGTACCTATTTAATGAAGTCTCATCCATCTGATGGCTCCTGGACCCACTCTTCAACACTTCCACAAAAATGTCACATTCTTTATGGGGGAAGAGTGTGGAATGTGCCTTACCCACATCAAGTACACCATTTTACAATTCCAATCCAATTAATTAAGCCTCTATTCTTCATGCATGAGTGGCTGTCTCTCAGTTACACACCCAAGGCAAAGCTCCAAGGGGGCCAACCAGTCAGCCAAAAAAGAAGGTAGATTCCCAGCTCTCATTTACTTAAATACATATTTTTGGTAGAAACAAAATGTTAAAAATTACTTCAAATCAAAGTGTGCATATTTCTCCAGGGCCACAGCATTGATAATTTGATAAGCTCAGGATACTAAGCTTTTATTATTTTTATTTTTATTTTTAATGCAGCGTCATAATTAGAGCAGGGAGGAGAGGACAGCCTCCTCTGTGAATGAGAAAATTAGACTCAGTGTAGTGAGATGGGAGGGTAGAAGGAGACTTCTGATGCGTGATTAAATGAGGAGGCAGTATGGTGAGGGCAGATGAGACACAGCACAGTGGGAGTATGGAAAGCATGGTGAAAGAAATAAGCAGAAGACAACATGTTAAAAGTACCTCAACCTGACTGCACTCCTGAAGAGTTAAAAATGAACTGATCATTTGTCAGAAAACCACACAAGAGGGGGGAGGACTGATTCCAATCCCACCTCCCTGGGTAGGAATGTTTCTCTTATCTGATTAAGGGAGGAGAGTAACTATTTTTTCTTCTTACAGCACAGCATTTCACTGTTATTTTTAGCATACAGTTTCTAAGTATGTTTCTTATAGATCACCCATAATTTCAGTGTTGGAAACATCCATGCTTTTTTTTCTGTTATTATATAGAGTCTCTTTGTTTATGTACTTCTCTTTTATTTGACTTATACTGATCAAAATCTCAATGAAATTCACTGTGGTGTTGAACACCTGAGATCCAGCTCAGGTATGCACATGCTCAGGTTCTCTCTTATACTGCAACCTCACAGCAGAATAAAAGTTCACGTTACAATTAGCAACACACATGAAAAGCTTTGCCTGGTGCCTCAGTATAACCTTTGTGTCAATAGGTGTCATAGACAGGGATGACCTTTGCCAAAGTTACCCATGGTAGTAGCAAGTGTTGCAGCTCCCTCTTGGTAGTGCCCACCAGACGATATTACTCTCTATGGGAAGAATCCTGTTAATGCTGCCCAAAGTGGTTGTCATTGTGAATAGTCAGTCATTTTAGTAAAAAGGCCATTGTAGCCATTCCTGGCTTGTCAGAGGAAGTTGGGCTGGGGCTTGGAACTGACAGGCTTAGCTGGTACTGCAGCATCAGCTCTCCCTTCCTTTCCCGGCAATTGTTTCTATATCAGTATGTTAAAAACTGCCCGTGCAAGTATGTCACTGACAGGTGCTGCTCAGCCGTATGATTGTTCACCTGTTGCATTTCCACCTTGGAACTTTCATACACTTTTCTGCACAGGTGAGATGTCCCAAATGAAATTATATTTTCCAGCTGGATTGCGAACTTGAGGCATTTCACCCATTTGCATATCCCTTGAATCTGTCATCATTGATGCTAGAAGGGAAAAATCTGAAATGGAAACGGAAAGCTGACAAGTCCTAAAATTACAAAGTTATTGATTAAGCCATTTGACTTGTTCTTTATTCCAGTACTGTACTCCAGGAAACAAATGTTTAATTTATTTTGGATAAAGGGATTCAATTTGTGATAATGCCATGAAAATAAAATATCTTTGCAAACTCAGATTTCTCACAGGAAAATGTTAATGAGTCTTTCCTATTACACTGAAAATACCATGTAACAGAGTTGGTTGAACATTGCTCAGAGTTTCTGAACATTTGTCAGAATTGTTGCTTGGTTCAAGAAAATTCATATCCCATTTCACTCCCTATTTGGCAACATTTGCCTGATCAGTTTTTGTTTAGGTAGAGGTTGGGTTTATTCCCTAATATATATCAGTTCATTTTAAAACAGGGAACAGGCACAGTATCAGGTGATTGACTAACCACAATAGTCATTGCTAATAATAAATGTTTTACTTTGCAAACAGCCTATAAGATCAAAATTACTCATTAAAAATGCAAACATACTTGATATTATGCAAAGCCTAATATAGTTATTATTCATCTGCAAAAAAAGGATCAATGCCAGAATGTCAAATGCAGTTATTAAACACAGTGCCAGAATTCAGACCTAGTCCACAAATATTCATTAAAGGAAAACAAAATTCAAAATGTTATCACAGTTCCTGCCCTGCAATTGATTAAACAGCATGTATTGTTTAATAGCATAAAATATTTTTTGCAACACACAAGGAAATACAAAGAACTAAGTCTTTATCTTTGTTTTGATGCATTGGCAACATTATAGTCCTAATCAGAGCACTCAATCAGAACTGGGCCTTCTGTGCACATAGTGCTAGTAAAAGATAGTCATTGCCACAGAGTATATAACCTAACCTTATTTCAGCAAAATAAATGCCTTTGAAATCATAAGAATGTAATTCATGACCTCTAACCTAAATTATATAGTACAATTCACCAGCAAGCACTGTGTTCTCTCTACGGGTTAAAATTTGACATATTGTAATTTTATAATTAGGGCTTTATTTGGGCTGGAGAAGTTTATGGTTTTTTTTTGTTTGTTTGTTTGTTTTTTTTAATTCTCATCACGTTTTTTTCAAAAAATCTTTGTTTTTTAAAGAACATTATTAATACTTGGGGANATGACCTCTAACCTAAATTATATAGTACAATTCACCAGCAAGCACTGTGTTCTCTCTACGGGTTAAAATTTGACATATTGTAATTTTATAATTAGGGCTTTATTTGGGCTGGAGAAGTTTATGGTTTGGTTTTTTTGTTTGTTTGGTTGGTTTTTTTAATTCTCATCACATTTTTTTAAAAAATATCTTTGTTTTTTAAGAACATTATTAATACTTGGGGAAAAAGAAATCTAAAATTTGATATAAGTGTTGCCAATCAGTGTGTGATGTTATACCCGAGTCTGTAAAGAGCCTGAAACAATAATGTTGAAAGGTAGGATTTGCAAAATTTATTGTAACACATAACATTATTTCCGATACCCTATGATAATAATATGAAAACTTTAAATTATGTCTTTTTTAGCTGTTTTATTACACCTAAAACTTACAAGAAAGAAAAGGTCAGTAAAGGATCCAGTGGCCTCACACAAGTGATTTTAAAAGTAAACCTACCGATGTCACTAGTCAGTTGGCTCACACTGGGTTATAGGATTTATCCATAGAGCTCCTCTCCACATACAGCAGATATGCTGCCTCAATCCTCCTGGCCATGTTAAGACTCCCTTGGCAAAGGGAGCATTCAT